>OU452234.1:11660030-11894642 GCA_911728455.2 Marthasterias glacialis | reverse complement strand
GTCAATTCGCAATATTTGGGCAAGTGGCAAAAATTGGGTCAATTCTGACGTCATCAAGATGGCCGAAAAAGCTCGCTAGCTCCCGAAATACTGCAAGTTGGGAGCTCTAGTTTGTTGGACACGTCTCGGAAGAGCCGCCCGCATCCACTGATTCCATGAAAAGCACTTTTCAAGTTGGGTCCGAAAATTAAAATTTCTCACAGGGAGCTCCCTGTGAGCACCGGCACTTTTGATCAAAATTTTTTTTATGCGATTTTATGATAGAAAATGATAGAGTAGACATCACTGAAGAGGGTTTGTGTGCGGGGAAGGGGTCAATTCGCAATATTTGGGCAAGTGGCAAAATTTGGGTCAATTCTGACGTCATCAAGATGGCCGAAAAAGCTCGCTAGCTCCCGAAATACTGCAAGCTGGGAGCTCTAGTTTGTTGGACACGTCTCGGAAGAGCCGCCCGCATCCACTGATTCCATGAAAAGCACTTTTCAAGTTGGGTCCGAAAATTAAAATTTCTCACAGGGAGCTCCCTGTGAGCACCGGCACTTTTGATCAAAATTTTTTTTATGCGATTTTATGATAGAAAATGATAGAGTAGACATCACTGAAGAGGGTTTGTGTGCGGGGAAGGGGTCAATTCGCAATATTTGGGCAAGTGGCAAAAATTGGGTCAATTCTGACGTCATCAAGATGGCCGAAAAAGCTCGCTAGCTCCCGAAATACTGCAAGTTGGGAGCTCTAGTTTGTTGGACACGTCTCGGAAGAGCCGCCCGCATCCACTGATTCCATGAAAAGCACTTTTCAAGTTGGGTCCGAAAATTAAAATTTCTCACAGGGAGCTCCCTGTGAGCACCGGCACTTTTGATCAAAATTTTTTTTATGCGATTTTATGATAGAAAATGATAGAGTAGACATCACTGAAGAGGGTTTGTGTGCGGGGAAGGGGTCAATTCGCAATATTTGGGCAAGTGGCAAAAATTGGGTCAATTCTGACGTCATCAAGATGGCCGAAAAAGCTCGCTAGCTCCCGAAATACTGCAAGTTGGGAGCTCTAGTTTGTTGGACACGTCTCGGAAGAGCCGCCCGCATCCACTGATTCCATGAAAAGCACTTTTCAAGTTGGGTCCGAAAATTAAAATTTCTCACAGGGAGCTCCCTGTGAGCACCGGCACTTTTGATCAAAATTTTTTTTATGCGATTTTATGATAGAAAATGATAGAGTAGACATCACTGAAGAGGGTTTGTGTGCGGGGAAGGGGTCAATTCGCAATATTTGGGCAAGTGGCAAAAATTGGGTCAATTCTGACGTCATCAAGATGGCCGAAAAAGCTCGCTAGCTCCCGAAATACTGCAAGTTGGGAGCTCTAGTTTGTTGGACACGTCTCGGAAGAGCCGCCCGCATCCACTGATTCCATGAAAAGCACTTTTCAAGTTGGGTCCGAAAATTAAAATTTCTCACAGGGAGCTCCCTGTGAGCACCGGCACTTTTGATCAAAATTTTTTTTATGCGATTTTATGATAGAAAATGATAGAGTAGACATCACTGAAGAGGGTTTGTGTGCGGGGAAGGGGTCAATTCGCAATATTTGGGCAAGTGGCAAAAATTGGGTCAATTCTGACGTCATCAAGATGGCCGAAAAAGCTCGCTAGCTCCCGAAATACTGCAAGTTGGGAGCTCTAGTTTGTTGGACACGTCTCGGAAGAGCCGCCCGCATCCACTGATTCCATGAAAAGCACTTTTCAAGTTGGGTCCGAAAATTAAAATTTCTCACAGGGAGCTCCCTGTGAGCACCGGCACTTTTGATCAAAATTTTTTTTATGCGATTTTATGATAGAAAATGATAGAGTAGACATCACTGAAGAGGGTTTGTGTGCGGGGAAGGGGTCAATTCGCAATATTTGGGCAAGTGGCAAAAATTGGGTCAATTCTGACGTCATCAAGATGGCCGAAAAAGCTCGCTAGCTCCCGAAATACTGCAAGTTGGGAGCTCTAGTTTGTTGGACACGTCTCGGAAGAGCCGCCCGCATCCACTGATTCCATGAAAAGCACTTTTCAAGTTGGGTCCGAAAATTAAAATTTCTCACAGGGAGCTCCCTGTGAGCACCGGCACTTTTGATCAAAATTTTTTTTATGCGATTTTATGATAGAAAATGATAGAGTAGACATCACTGAAGAGGGTTTGTGTGCGGGGAAGGGGTCAATTCGCAATATTTGGGCAAGTGGCAAAAATTGGGTCAATTCTGACGTCATCAAGATGGCCGAAAAAGCTCGCTAGCTCCCGAAATACTGCAAGTTGGGAGCTCTAGTTTGTTGGACACGTCTCGGAAGAGCCGCCCGCATCCACTGATTCCATGAAAAGCACTTTTCAAGTTGGGTCCGAAAATTAAAATTTCTCACAGGGAGCTCCCTGTGAGCACCGGCACTTTTGATCAAAATTTTTTTTATGCGATTTTATGATAGAAAATGATAGAGTAGACATCACTGAAGTGGGGTTTGTGTGCGGGGAAGGGGTCAATTCGCAATATTTGGGCAAGTGGCAAAAATTGGGTCAATTCTGACGTCATCAAGATGGCCGAAAAAGCTCGCTAGCTCCCGAAATACTGCAAGTTGGGAGCTCTAGTTTGTTGGACACGTCTCGGAAGAGCCGCCCGCATCCACTGATTCCATGAAAAGCACTTTTCAAGTTGGGTCCGAAAATTAAAATTTCTCACAGGGAGCTCCCTGTGAGCACCGGCACTTTTGATCAAAATTTTTTTTATGCGATTTTATGATAGAAAATGATAGAGTAGACATCACTGAAGAGGGTTTGTGTGCGGGGAAGGGGTCAATTCGCAATATTTGGGCAAGTGGCAAAAATTGGGTCAATTCTGACGTCATCAAGATGGCCGAAAAAGCTCGCTAGCTCCCGAAATACTGCAAGTTGGGAGCTCTAGTTTGTTGGACACGTCTCGGAAGAGCCGCCCGCATCCACTGATTCCATGAAAAGCACTTTTCAAGTTGGGTCCGAAAATTAAAATTTCTCACAGGGAGCTCCCTGTGAGCACCGGCACTTTTGATCAAAATTTTTTTTATGCGATTTTATGATAGAAAATGATAGAGTAGACATCACTGAAGAGGGTTTGTGTGCGGGGAAGGGGTCAATTCGCAATATTTGGGCAAGTGGCAAAAATTGGGTCAATTCTGACGTCATCAAGATGGCCGAAAAAGCTCGCTAGCTCCCGAAATACTGCAAGTTGGGAGCTCTAGTTTGTTGGACACGTCTCGGAAGAGCCGCCCGCATCCACTGATTCCATGAAAAGCACTTTTCAAGTTGGGTCCGAAAATTAAAATTTCTCACAGGGAGCTCCCTGTGAGCACCGGCACTTTTGATCAAAATTTTTTTTATGCGATTTTATGATAGAAAATGATAGAGTAGACATCACTGAAGAGGGTTTGTGTGCGGGGAAGGGGTCAATTCGCAATATTTGGGCAAGTGGCAAAAATTGGGTCAATTCTGACGTCATCAAGATGGCCGAAAAAGCTCGCTAGCTCCCGAAATACTGCAAGTTGGGAGCTCTAGTTTGTTGGACACGTCTCGGAAGAGCCGCCCGCATCCACTGATTCCATGAAAAGCACTTTTCAAGTTGGGTCCGAAAATTAAAATTTCTCACAGGGAGCTCCCTGTGAGCACCGGCACTTTTGATCAAAATTTTTTTTATGCGATTTTATGATAGAAAATGATAGAGTAGACATCACTGAAGAGGGTTTGTGTGCGGGGAAGGGGTCAATTCGCAATATTTGGGCAAGTGGCAAAAATTGGGTCAATTCTGACGTCATCAAGATGGCCGAAAAAGCTCGCTAGCTCCCGAAATACTGCAAGTTGGGAGCTCTAGTTTGTTGGACACGTCTCGGAAGAGCCGCCCGCATCCACTGATTCCATGAAAAGCACTTTTCAAGTTGGGTCCGAAAATTAAAATTTCTCACAGGGAGCTCCCTGTGAGCACCGGCACTTTTGATCAAAATTTTTTTTATGCGATTTTATGATAGAAAATGATAGAGTAGACATCACTGAAGAGGGTTTGTGTGCGGGGAAGGGGTCAATTCGCAATATTTGGGCAAGTGGCAAAAATTGGGTCAATTCTGACGTCATCAAGATGGCCGAAAAAGCTCGCTAGCTCCCGAAATACTGCAAGTTGGGAGCTCTAGTTTGTTGGACACGTCTCGGAAGAGCCGCCCGCATCCACTGATTCCATGAAAAGCACTTTTCAAGTTGGGTCCGAAAATTAAAATTTCTCACAGGGAGCTCCCTGTGAGCACCGGCACTTTTGATCAAAATTTTTTTTATGCGATTTTATGATAGAAAATGATAGAGTAGACATCACTGAAGAGGGTTTGTGTGCGGGGAAGGGGTCAATTCGCAATATTTGGGCAAGTGGCAAAAATTGGGTCAATTCTGACGTCATCAAGATGGCCGAAAAAGCTCGCTAGCTCCCGAAATACTGCAAGTTGGGAGCTCTAGTTTGTTGGACACGTCTCGGAAGAGCCGCCCGCATCCACTGATTCCATGAAAAGCACTTTTCAAGTTGGGTCCGAAAATTAAAATTTCTCACAGGGAGCTCCCTGTGAGCACCGGCACTTTTGATCAAAATTTTTTTTATGCGATTTTATGATAGAAAATGATAGAGTAGACATCACTGAAGAGGGTTTGTGTGCGGGGAAGGGGTCAATTCGCAATATTTGGGCAAGTGGCAAAAATTGGGTCAATTCTGACGTCATCAAGATGGCCGAAAAAGCTCGCTAGCTCCCGAAATACTGCAAGTTGGGAGCTCTAGTTTGTTGGACACGTCTCGGAAGAGCCGCCCGCATCCACTGATTCCATGAAAAGCACTTTTCAAGTTGGGTCCGAAAATTAAAATTTCTCACAGGGAGCTCCCTGTGAGCACCGGCACTTTTGATCAAAATTTTTTTTATGCGATTTTATGATAGAAAATGATAGAGTAGACATCACTGAAGAGGGTTTGTGTGCGGGGAAGGGGTCAATTCGCAATATTTGGGCAAGTGGCAAAAATTGGGTCAATTCTGACGTCATCAAGATGGCCGAAAAAGCTCGCTAGCTCCCGAAATACTGCAAGTTGGGAGCTCTAGTTTGTTGGACACGTCTCGGAAGAGCCGCCCGCATCCACTGATTCCATGAAAAGCACTTTTCAAGTTGGGTCCGAAAATTAAAATTTCTCACAGGGAGCTCCCTGTGAGCACCGGCACTTTTGATCAAAATTTTTTTTATGCGATTTTATGATAGAAAATGATAGAGTAGACATCACTGAAGAGGGTTTGTGTGCGGGGAAGGGGTCAATTCGCAATATTTGGGCAAGTGGCAAAAATTGGGTCAATTCTGACGTCATCAAGATGGCCGAAAAAGCTCGCTAGCTCCCGAAATACTGCAAGTTGGGAGCTCTAGTTTGTTGGACACGTCTCGGAAGAGCCGCCCGCATCCACTGATTCCATGAAAAGCACTTTTCAAGTTGGGTCCGAAAATTAAAATTTCTCACAGGGAGCTCCCTGTGAGCACCGGCACTTTTGATCAAAATTTTTTTTATGCGATTTTATGATAGAAAATGATAGAGTAGACATCACTGAAGAGGGTTTGTGTGCGGGGAAGGGGTCAATTCGCAATATTTGGGCAAGTGGCAAAAATTGGGTCAATTCTGACGTCATCAAGATGGCCGAAAAAGCTCGCTAGCTCCCGAAATACTGCAAGTTGGGAGCTCTAGTTTGTTGGACACGTCTCGGAAGAGCCGCCCGCATCCACTGATTCCATGAAAAGCACTTTTCAAGTTGGGTCCGAAAATTAAAATTTCTCACAGGGAGCTCCCTGTGAGCACCGGCACTTTTGATCAAAATTTTTTTTATGCGATTTTATGATAGAAAATGATAGAGTAGACATCACTGAAGAGGGTTTGTGTGCGGGGAAGGGGTCAATTCGCAATATTTGGGCAAGTGGCAAAAATTGGGTCAATTCTGACGTCATCAAGATGGCCGAAAAAGCTCGCTAGCTCCCGAAATACTGCAAGTTGGGAGCTCTAGTTTGTTGGACACGTCTCGGAAGAGCCGCCCGCATCCACTGATTCCATGAAAAGCACTTTTCAAGTTGGGTCCGAAAATTAAAATTTCTCACAGGGAGCTCCCTGTGAGCACCGGCACTTTTGATCAAAATTTTTTTTATGCGATTTTATGATAGAAAATGATAGAGTAGACATCACTGAAGAGGGTTTGTGTGCGGGGAAGGGGTCAATTCGCAATATTTGGGCAAGTGGCAAAAATTGGGTCAATTCTGACGTCATCAAGATGGCCGAAAAAGCTCGCTAGCTCCCGAAATACTGCAAGTTGGGAGCTCTAGTTTGTTGGACACGTCTCGGAAGAGCCGCCCGCATCCACTGATTCCATGAAAAGCACTTTTCAAGTTGGGTCCGAAAATTAAAATTTCTCACAGGGAGCTCCCTGTGAGCACCGGCACTTTTGATCAAAATTTTTTTTATGCGATTTTATGATAGAAAATGATAGAGTAGACATCACTGAAGAGGGTTTGTGTGCGGGGAAGGGGTCAATTCGCAATATTTGGGCAAGTGGCAAAAATTGGGTCAATTCTGACGTCATCAAGATGGCCGAAAAAGCTCGCTAGCTCCCGAAATACTGCAAGTTGGGAGCTCTAGTTTGTTGGACACGTCTCGGAAGAGCCGCCCGCATCCACTGATTCCATGAAAAGCACTTTTCAAGTTGGGTCCGAAAATTAAAATTTCTCACAGGGAGCTCCCTGTGAGCACCGGCACTTTTGATCAAAATTTTTTTTATGCGATTTTATGATAGAAAATGATAGAGTAGACATCACTGAAGAGGGTTTGTGTGCGGGGAAGGGGTCAATTCGCAATATTTGGGCAAGTGGCAAAAATTGGGTCAATTCTGACGTCATCAAGATGGCCGAAAAAGCTCGCTAGCTCCCGAAATACTGCAAGTTGGGAGCTCTAGTTTGTTGGACACGTCTCGGAAGAGCCGCCCGCATCCACTGATTCCATGAAAAGCACTTTTCAAGTTGGGTCCGAAAATTAAAATTTCTCACAGGGAGCTCCCTGTGAGCACCGGCACTTTTGATCAAAATTTTTTTTATGCGATTTTATGATAGAAAATGATAGAGTAGACATCACTGAAGAGGGTTTGTGTGCGGGGAAGGGGTCAATTCGCAATATTTGGGCAAGTGGCAAAAATTGGGTCAATTCTGACGTCATCAAGATGGCCGAAAAAGCTCGCTAGCTCCCGAAATACTGCAAGTTGGGAGCTCTAGTTTGTTGGACACGTCTCGGAAGAGCCGCCCGCATCCACTGATTCCATGAAAAGCACTTTTCAAGTTGGGTCCGAAAATTAAAATTTCTCACAGGGAGCTCCCTGTGAGCACCGGCACTTTTGATCAAAATTTTTTTTATGCGATTTTATGATAGAAAATGATAGAGTAGACATCACTGAAGAGGGTTTGTGTGCGGGGAAGGGGTCAATTCGCAATATTTGGGCAAGTGGCAAAAATTGGGTCAATTCTGACGTCATCAAGATGGCCGAAAAAGCTCGCTAGCTCCCGAAATACTGCAAGTTGGGAGCTCTAGTTTGTTGGACACGTCTCGGAAGAGCCGCCCGCATCCACTGATTCCATGAAAAGCACTTTTCAAGTTGGGTCCGAAAATTAAAATTTCTCACAGGGAGCTCCCTGTGAGCACCGGCACTTTTGATCAAAATTTTTTTTATGCGATTTTATGATAGAAAATGATAGAGTAGACATCACTGAAGAGGGTTTGTGTGCGGGGAAGGGGTCAATTCGCAATATTTGGGCAAGTGGCAAAAATTGGGTCAATTCTGACGTCATCAAGATGGCCGAAAAAGCTCGCTAGCTCCCGAAATACTGCAAGTTGGGAGCTCTAGTTTGTTGGACACGTCTCGGAAGAGCCGCCCGCATCCACTGATTCCATGAAAAGCACTTTTCAAGTTGGGTCCGAAAATTAAAATTTCTCACAGGGAGCTCCCTGTGAGCACCGGCACTTTTGATCAAAATTTTTTTTATGCGATTTTATGATAGAAAATGATAGAGTAGACATCACTGAAGAGGGTTTGTGTGCGGGGAAGGGGTCAATTCGCAATATTTGGGCAAGTGGCAAAAATTGGGTCAATTCTGACGTCATCAAGATGGCCGAAAAAGCTCGCTAGCTCCCGAAATACTGCAAGTTGGGAGCTCTAGTTTGTTGGACACGTCTCGGAAGAGCCGCCCGCATCCACTGATTCCATGAAAAGCACTTTTCAAGTTGGGTCCGAAAATTAAAATTTCTCACAGGGAGCTCCCTGTGAGCACCGGCACTTTTGATCAAAATTTTTTTTATGCGATTTTATGATAGAAAATGATAGAGTAGACATCACTGAAGAGGGTTTGTGTGCGGGGAAGGGGTCAATTCGCAATATTTGGGCAAGTGGCAAAAATTGGGTCAATTCTGACGTCATCAAGATGGCCGAAAAAGCTCGCTAGCTCCCGAAATACTGCAAGTTGGGAGCTCTAGTTTGTTGGACACGTCTCGGAAGAGCCGCCCGCATCCACTGATTCCATGAAAAGCACTTTTCAAGTTGGGTCCGAAAATTAAAATTTCTCACAGGGAGCTCCCTGTGAGCACCGGCACTTTTGATCAAAATTTTTTTTATGCGATTTTATGATAGAAAATGATAGAGTAGACATCACTGAAGAGGGTTTGTGTGCGGGGAAGGGGTCAATTCGCAATATTTGGGCAAGTGGCAAAAATTGGGTCAATTCTGACGTCATCAAGATGGCCGAAAAAGCTCGCTAGCTCCCGAAATACTGCAAGTTGGGAGCTCTAGTTTGTTGGACACGTCTCGGAAGAGCCGCCCGCATCCACTGATTCCATGAAAAGCACTTTTCAAGTTGGGTCCGAAAATTAAAATTTCTCACAGGGAGCTCCCTGTGAGCACCGGCACTTTTGATCAAAATTTTTTTTATGCGATTTTATGATAGAAAATGATAGAGTAGACATCACTGAAGAGGGTTTGTGTGCGGGGAAGGGGTCAATTCGCAATATTTGGGCAAGTGGCAAAAATTGGGTCAATTCTGACGTCATCAAGATGGCCGAAAAAGCTCGCTAGCTCCCGAAATACTGCAAGTTGGGAGCTCTAGTTTGTTGGACACGTCTCGGAAGAGCCGCCCGCATCCACTGATTCCATGAAAAGCACTTTTCAAGTTGGGTCCGAAAATTAAAATTTCTCACAGGGAGCTCCCTGTGAGCACCGGCACTTTTGATCAAAATTTTTTTTATGCGATTTTATGATAGAAAATGATAGAGTAGACATCACTGAAGAGGGTTTGTGTGCGGGGAAGGGGTCAATTCGCAATATTTGGGCAAGTGGCAAAAATTGGGTCAATTCTGACGTCATCAAGATGGCCGAAAAAGCTCGCTAGCTCCCGAAATACTGCAAGTTGGGAGCTCTAGTTTGTTGGACACGTCTCGGAAGAGCCGCCCGCATCCACTGATTCCATGAAAAGCACTTTTCAAGTTGGGTCCGAAAATTAAAATTTCTCACAGGGAGCTCCCTGTGAGCACCGGCACTTTTGATCAAAATTTTTTTTATGCGATTTTATGATAGAAAATGATAGAGTAGACATCACTGAAGAGGGTTTGTGTGCGGGGAAGGGGTCAATTCGCAATATTTGGGCAAGTGGCAAAAATTGGGTCAATTCTGACGTCATCAAGATGGCCGAAAAAGCTCGCTAGCTCCCGAAATACTGCAAGTTGGGAGCTCTAGTTTGTTGGACACGTCTCGGAAGAGCCGCCCGCATCCACTGATTCCATGAAAAGCACTTTTCAAGTTGGGTCCGAAAATTAAAATTTCTCACAGGGAGCTCCCTGTGAGCACCGGCACTTTTGATCAAAATTTTTTTTATGCGATTTTATGATAGAAAATGATAGAGTAGACATCACTGAAGAGGGTTTGTGTGCGGGGAAGGGGTCAATTCGCAATATTTGGGCAAGTGGCAAAAATTGGGTCAATTCTGACGTCATCAAGATGGCCGAAAAAGCTCGCTAGCTCCCGAAATACTGCAAGTTGGGAGCTCTAGTTTGTTGGACACGTCTCGGAAGAGCCGCCCGCATCCACTGATTCCATGAAAAGCACTTTTCAAGTTGGGTCCGAAAATTAAAATTTCTCACAGGGAGCTCCCTGTGAGCACCGGCACTTTTGATCAAAATTTTTTTTATGCGATTTTATGATAGAAAATGATAGAGTAGACATCACTGAAGAGGGTTTGTGTGCGGGGAAGGGGTCAATTCGCAATATTTGGGCAAGTGGCAAAAATTGGGTCAATTCTGACGTCATCAAGATGGCCGAAAAAGCTCGCTAGCTCCCGAAATACTGCAAGTTGGGAGCTCTAGTTTGTTGGACACGTCTCGGAAGAGCCGCCCGCATCCACTGATTCCATGAAAAGCACTTTTCAAGTTGGGTCCGAAAATTAAAATTTCTCACAGGGAGCTCCCTGTGAGCACCGGCACTTTTGATCAAAATTTTTTTTATGCGATTTTATGATAGAAAATGATAGAGTAGACATCACTGAAGAGGGTTTGTGTGCGGGGAAGGGGTCAATTCGCAATATTTGGGCAAGTGGCAAAAATTGGGTCAATTCTGACGTCATCAAGATGGCCGAAAAAGCTCGCTAGCTCCCGAAATACTGCAAGTTGGGAGCTCTAGTTTGTTGGACACGTCTCGGAAGAGCCGCCCGCATCCACTGATTCCATGAAAAGCACTTTTCAAGTTGGGTCCGAAAATTAAAATTTCTCACAGGGAGCTCCCTGTGAGCACCGGCACTTTTGATCAAAATTTTTTTTATGCGATTTTATGATAGAAAATGATAGAGTAGACATCACTGAAGAGGGTTTGTGTGCGGGGAAGGGGTCAATTCGCAATATTTGGGCAAGTGGCAAAAATTGGGTCAATTCTGACGTCATCAAGATGGCCGAAAAAGCTCGCTAGCTCCCGAAATACTGCAAGTTGGGAGCTCTAGTTTGTTGGACACGTCTCGGAAGAGCCGCCCGCATCCACTGATTCCATGAAAAGCACTTTTCAAGTTGGGTCCGAAAATTAAAATTTCTCACAGGGAGCTCCCTGTGAGCACCGGCACTTTTGATCAAAATTTTTTTTATGCGATTTTATGATAGAAAATGATAGAGTAGACATCACTGAAGAGGGTTTGTGTGCGGGGAAGGGGTCAATTCGCAATATTTGGGCAAGTGGCAAAAATTGGGTCAATTCTGACGTCATCAAGATGGCCGAAAAAGCTCGCTAGCTCCCGAAATACTGCAAGTTGGGAGCTCTAGTTTGTTGGACACGTCTCGGAAGAGCCGCCCGCATCCACTGATTCCATGAAAAGCACTTTTCAAGTTGGGTCCGAAAATTAAAATTTCTCACAGGGAGCTCCCTGTGAGCACCGGCACTTTTGATCAAAATTTTTTTTATGCGATTTTATGATAGAAAATGATAGAGTAGACATCACTGAAGAGGGTTTGTGTGCGGGGAAGGGGTCAATTCGCAATATTTGGGCAAGTGGCAAAAATTGGGTCAATTCTGACGTCATCAAGATGGCCGAAAAAGCTCGCTAGCTCCCGAAATACTGCAAGTTGGGAGCTCTAGTTTGTTGGACACGTCTCGGAAGAGCCGCCCGCATCCACTGATTCCATGAAAAGCACTTTTCAAGTTGGGTCCGAAAATTAAAATTTCTCACAGGGAGCTCCCTGTGAGCACCGGCACTTTTGATCAAAATTTTTTTTATGCGATTTTATGATAGAAAATGATAGAGTAGACATCACTGAAGAGGGTTTGTGTGCGGGGAAGGGGTCAATTCGCAATATTTGGGCAAGTGGCAAAAATTGGGTCAATTCTGACGTCATCAAGATGGCCGAAAAAGCTCGCTAGCTCCCGAAATACTGCAAGTTGGGAGCTCTAGTTTGTTGGACACGTCTCGGAAGAGCCGCCCGCATCCACTGATTCCATGAAAAGCACTTTTCAAGTTGGGTCCGAAAATTAAAATTTCTCACAGGGAGCTCCCTGTGAGCACCGGCACTTTTGATCAAAATTTTTTTTATGCGATTTTATGATAGAAAATGATAGAGTAGACATCACTGAAGAGGGTTTGTGTGCGGGGAAGGGGTCAATTCGCAATATTTGGGCAAGTGGCAAAAATTGGGTCAATTCTGACGTCATCAAGATGGCCGAAAAAGCTCGCTAGCTCCCGAAATACTGCAAGTTGGGAGCTCTAGTTTGTTGGACACGTCTCGGAAGAGCCGCCCGCATCCACTGATTCCATGAAAAGCACTTTTCAAGTTGGGTCCGAAAATTAAAATTTCTCACAGGGAGCTCCCTGTGAGCACCGGCACTTTTGATCAAAATTTTTTTTATGCGATTTTATGATAGAAAATGATAGAGTAGACATCACTGAAGAGGGTTTGTGTGCGGGGAAGGGGTCAATTCGCAATATTTGGGCAAGTGGCAAAAATTGGGTCAATTCTGACGTCATCAAGATGGCCGAAAAAGCTCGCTAGCTCCCGAAATACTGCAAGTTGGGAGCTCTAGTTTGTTGGACACGTCTCGGAAGAGCCGCCCGCATCCACTGATTCCATGAAAAGCACTTTTCAAGTTGGGTCCGAAAATTAAAATTTCTCACAGGGAGCTCCCTGTGAGCACCGGCACTTTTGATCAAAATTTTTTTTATGCGATTTTATGATAGAAAATGATAGAGTAGACATCACTGAAGAGGGTTTGTGTGCGGGGAAGGGGTCAATTCGCAATATTTGGGCAAGTGGCAAAAATTGGGTCAATTCTGACGTCATCAAGATGGCCGAAAAAGCTCGCTAGCTCCCGAAATACTGCAAGTTGGGAGCTCTAGTTTGTTGGACACGTCTCGGAAGAGCCGCCCGCATCCACTGATTCCATGAAAAGCACTTTTCAAGTTGGGTCCGAAAATTAAAATTTCTCACAGGGAGCTCCCTGTGAGCACCGGCACTTTTGATCAAAATTTTTTTTATGCGATTTTATGATAGAAAATGATAGAGTAGACATCACTGAAGAGGGTTTGTGTGCGGGGAAGGGGTCAATTCGCAATATTTGGGCAAGTGGCAAAAATTGGGTCAATTCTGACGTCATCAAGATGGCCGAAAAAGCTCGCTAGCTCCCGAAATACTGCAAGTTGGGAGCTCTAGTTTGTTGGACACGTCTCGGAAGAGCCGCCCGCATCCACTGATTCCATGAAAAGCACTTTTCAAGTTGGGTCCGAAAATTAAAATTTCTCACAGGGAGCTCCCTGTGAGCACCGGCACTTTTGATCAAAATTTTTTTTATGCGATTTTATGATAGAAAATGATAGAGTAGACATCACTGAAGAGGGTTTGTGTGCGGGGAAGGGGTCAATTCGCAATATTTGGGCAAGTGGCAAAAATGGGGTCAATTCTGACGTCATCAAGATGGCCGAAAAAGCTCGCTAGCTCCCGAAATACTGCAAGTTGGGAGCTCTAGTTTGTTGGACACGTCTCGGAAGAGCCGCCCGCATCCACTGATTCCATGAAAAGCACTTTTCAAGTTGGGTCCGAAAATTAAAATTTCTCACAGGGAGCTCCCTGTGAGCACCGGCACTTTTGATCAAAATTTTTTTTATGCGATTTTATGATAGAAAATGATAGAGTAGACATCACTGAAGAGGGTTTGTGTGCGGGGAAGGGGTCAATTCGCAATATTTGGGCAAGTGGCAAAAATTGGGTCAATTCTGACGTCATCAAGATGGCCGAAAAAGCTCGCTAGCTCCCGAAATACTGCAAGTTGGGAGCTCTAGTTTGTTGGACACGTCTCGGAAGAGCCGCCCGCATCCACTGATTCCATGAAAAGCACTTTTCAAGTTGGGTCCGAAAATTAAAATTTCTCACAGGGAGCTCCCTGTGAGCACCGGCACTTTTGATCAAAATTTTTTTTATGCGATTTTATGATAGAAAATGATAGAGTAGACATCACTGAAGAGGGTTTGTGTGCGGGGAAGGGGTCAATTCGCAATATTTGGGCAAGTGGCAAAAATTGGGTCAATTCTGACGTCATCAAGATGGCCGAAAAAGCTCGCTAGCTCCCGAAATACTGCAAGTTGGGAGCTCTAGTTTGTTGGACACGTCTCGGAAGAGCCGCCCGCATCCACTGATTCCATGAAAAGCACTTTTCAAGTTGGGTCCGAAAATTAAAATTTCTCACAGGGAGCTCCCTGTGAGCACCGGCACTTTTGATCAAAATTTTTTTTATGCGATTTTATGATAGAAAATGATAGAGTAGACATCACTGAAGAGGGTTTGTGTGCGGGGAAGGGGTCAATTCGCAATATTTGGGCAAGTGGCAAAAATTGGGTCAATTCTGACGTCATCAAGATGGCCGAAAAAGCTCGCTAGCTCCCGAAATACTGCAAGTTGGGAGCTCTAGTTTGTTGGACACGTCTCGGAAGAGCCGCCCGCATCCACTGATTCCATGAAAAGCACTTTTCAAGTTGGGTCCGAAAATTAAAATTTCTCACAGGGAGCTCCCTGTGAGCACCGGCACTTTTGATCAAAATTTTTTTTATGCGATTTTATGATAGAAAATGATAGAGTAGACATCACTGAAGAGGGTTTGTGTGCGGGGAAGGGGTCAATTCGCAATATTTGGGCAAGTGGCAAAAATTGGGTCAATTCTGACGTCATCAAGATGGCCGAAAAAGCTCGCTAGCTCCCGAAATACTGCAAGTTGGGAGCTCTAGTTTGTTGGACACGTCTCGGAAGAGCCGCCCGCATCCACTGATTCCATGAAAAGCACTTTTCAAGTTGGGTCCGAAAATTAAAATTTCTCACAGGGAGCTCCCTGTGAGCACCGGCACTTTTGATCAAAATTTTTTTTATGCGATTTTATGATAGAAAATGATAGAGTAGACATCACTGAAGAGGGTTTGTGTGCGGGGAAGGGGTCAATTCGCAATATTTGGGCAAGTGGCAAAAATTGGGTCAATTCTGACGTCATCAAGATGGCCGAAAAAGCTCGCTAGCTCCCGAAATACTGCAAGTTGGGAGCTCTAGTTTGTTGGACACGTCTCGGAAGAGCCGCCCGCATCCACTGATTCCATGAAAAGCACTTTTCAAGTTGGGTCCGAAAATTAAAATTTCTCACAGGGAGCTCCCTGTGAGCACCGGCACTTTTGATCAAAATTTTTTTTATGCGATTTTATGATAGAAAATGATAGAGTAGACATCACTGAAGAGGGTTTGTGTGCGGGGAAGGGGTCAATTCGCAATATTTGGGCAAGTGGCAAAAATTGGGTCAATTCTGACGTCATCAAGATAGCCGAAAAAGCTCGCTAGCTCCCGAAATACTGCAAGGTGGGAGCTCTAGTTTGTTGGACACGTCTCGGAAGAGCCGCCCGCATCCACTGATTCCATGAAAAGCACTTTTCAAGTTGGGTCCGAAAATTAAAATTTCTCACAGGGAGCTCCCTGTGAGCACCGGCACTTTTGATCAAAATTTTTTTTTATGCGATTTTATGATAGAAAATGATAGAGTAGACATCACTGAAGAGGGTTTGTGTGCGGGGAAGGGGTCAATTCGCAATATTTGGGCAAGTGGCAAAAATTGGGTCAATTCTGACGTCATCAAGATGGCCGAAAAAGCTCGCTAGCTCCCGAAATACTGCAAGTTGGGAGCTCTAGTTTGTTGGACACGTCTCGGAAGAGCCGCCCGCATCCACTGATTCCATGAAAAGCACTTTTCAAGTTGGGTCCGAAAATTAAAATTTCTCACAGGGAGCTCCCTGTGAGCACCGGCACTTTTGATCAAAATTTTTTTTATGCGATTTTATGATAGAAAATGATAGAGTAGACATCACTGAAGAGGGTTTGTGTGCGGGGAAGGGGTCAATTCGCAATATTTGGGCAAGTGGCAAAAATTGGGTCAATTCTGACGTCATCAAGATGGCCGAAAAAGCTCGCTAGCTCCCGAAATACTGCAAGTTGGGAGCTCTAGTTTGTTGGACACGTCTCGGAAGAGCCGCCCGCATCCACTGATTCCATGAAAAGCACTTTTCAAGTTGGGTCCGAAAATTAAAATTTCTCACAGGGAGCTCCCTGTGAGCACCGGCACTTTTGATCAAAATTTTTTTTATGCGATTTTATGATAGAAAATGATAGAGTAGACACCACTGAAGAGGGTTTGTGTGCGGGGAAGGGGTCAATTCGCAATATTTGGGCAAGTGGCAAAAATTGGGTCAATTCTGACGTCATCAAGATGGCCGAAAAAGCTCGCTAGCTCCCGAAATACTGCAAGTTGGGAGCTCTAGTTTGTTGGACACGTCTCGGAAGAGCCGCCCGCATCCACTGATTCCATGAAAAGCACTTTTCAAGTTGGGTCCGAAAATTAAAATTTCTCACAGGGAGCTCCCTGTGAGCACCGGCACTTTTGATCAAAATTTTTTTTATGCGATTTTATGATAGAAAATGATAGAGTAGACATCACTGAAGAGGGTTTGTGTGCGGGGAAGGGGTCAATTCGCAATATTTGGGCAAGTGGCAAAAATTGGGTCAATTCTGACGTCATCAAGATGGCCGAAAAAGCTCGCTAGCTCCCGAAATACTGCAAGTTGGGAGCTCTAGTTTGTTGGACACGTCTTGGAAGAGCCGCCCGCATCCACTGATTCCATGAAAAGCACTTTTCAAGTTGGGTCCGAAAATTAAAATTTCTCACAGGGAGCTCCCTGTGAGCACCGGCACTTTTGATCAAAAAATTTTTTATGCGATTTTATGATAGAAAATGATAGAGTAGACATCACTGAAGAGGGTTTGTGTGCGGGGAAGGGGTCAATTCGCAATATTTGGGCAAGTGGCAAAAATTGGGTCAATTCTGACGTCATCAAGATGGCCGAAAAAGCTCGCTAGCTCCCGAAATACTGCAAGTTGGGAGCTCTAGTTTGTTGGACACGTCTCGGAAGAGCCGCCCGCATCCACTGATTCCATGAAAAGCACTTTTCAAGTTGGGTCCGAAAATTAAAATTTCTCCCTGTGAGCACCGGCACTTTTGATCAAAATTTTTTTGATGCGATTTTATGATAGAAAATGATAGAGTAGACATCACTGAAGAGGGTTTGTGTGCGGGGAAGGGGTCAATTCGCAATATTTGGGCAAGTGGCAAAAATTGGGTCAATTCTGACGTCATCAAGATGGCCGAAAAAGCTCGCTAGCTCCCGAAATACTGCAAGTTGGGAGCTCTAGTTTGTTGGACACGTCTCGGAAGAGCCGCCCGCATCCACTGATTCCATGAAAAGCACTTTTCAAGTTTGGTCCGAAAATTAAAATTTCTCACAGGGAGCTCCCTGTGAGCACCGGCACTTTTGATCAAAATTTTTTTTATGCGATTTTAGGATAGAAAATGATAGAGTAGACATCACTGAAGAGGGTTTGTGTGCGGGGAAGGGGTCAATTCGCAATATTTGGGCAAGTGGCAAAAATTGGGTCAATTCTGACGTCATCAAGATGGCCGAAAAAGCTCGCTAGCTCCCGAAATATTGCAAGTTGGGAGCTCTAGTTTGTTGGACACGTCTCGGAAGAGCCGCCCGCATCCACTGATTCCATGAAAAGCACTTTTCAAGTTGGGTCCGAAAATTAAAATTTCTCACAGGGAGCTCCCTGTGAGCACCGGCACTTTTGATCAAAATTTTTTTCATGCGATTTTATGATAGAAAATGATAGAGTAGACATCACTGAAGAGGGTTTGTGTGCGGGGAAGGGGTCAATTCGCAATATTTGGGCAAGTGGCAAAAATTGGGTCAATTCTGACGTCATCAAGATGGCCGAAAAAACTCGCTAGCTCCCGAAATACTGCAAGTTGGGAGCTCTAGTTTGTTGGACACGTCTCGGAAGAGCCGCCCGCATCCACTGATTCCATGAAAAGCACTTTTCAAGTTGGGTCCGAAAATTAAAATTTCTCACAGGGAGCTCCCTGTGAGCACCGGCACTTTTGATCAAAATTTTTTTTATGCGATTTTAGGATAGAAAATGATAGAGTAGACATCACTGAAGAGGGTTTGTGTGCGGGGAAGGGGTCAATTCGCAATATTTGGGCAAGTGGCAAAAATTGGGTCAATTCTGACGTCATCAAGATGGCCGAAAAAGCTCGCTAGCTCCCGAAATACTGCAAGTTGGGAGCTCTAGTTTGTTGGACACGTCTCGGAAGAGCCGCCCGCATCCACTGATTCCATGAAAAGCACTTTTCAAGTTGGGTCCGAAAATTAAAATTTCTCACAGGGAGCTCCCTGTGAGCACCGGCACTTTTGATCAAAATTTTTTTTATGCGATTTTATGATAGAAAATGATAGAGTAGACATCACTGAAGAGGGTTTGTGTGCGGGGAAGGGGTCAATTCGCAATATTTGGGCAAGTGGCAAAAATTGGGTCAATTCTGACGTCATCAAGATGGCCGAAAAAGCTCGCTAGCTCCCGAAATACTGCAAGTTGGGAGCTCTAGTTTGTTGGACACGTCTCGGAAGAGCCGCCCGCATCCACTGATTCCATGAAAAGCACTTTTCAAGTGGGGTCCGAAAATTAAAATTTCTCACAGGGAGCTCCCTGTGAGCACCGGCACTTTTGATCAAAATTTTTTTTATGCGATTTTATGATAGAAAATGATAGAGTAGACATCACTGAAGAGGGTTTGTGTGCGGGGAAGGGGTCAATTCGCAATATTTGGGCAAGTGGCAAGAATTGGGTCAATTCTGACGTCATCAAGATGGCCGAAAAAGCTCGCTAGCTCCCGAAATACTGCAAGTTGGGAGCTCTAGTTTGTTGGACACGTCTCGGAAGAGCCGCCCGCATCCACTGATTCCATGAAAAGCACTTTTCAAGTTGGGTCCGAAAATTAAAATTTCTCACAGGGAGCTCCCTGTGAGCACCGGCACTTTTGATCAAAATTTTTTTTATGCGATTTTATGATAGAAAATGATAGAGTAGACATCACTGAAGAGGGTTTGTGTGCGGGGAAGGGGTCAATTCGCAATATTTGGGCAAGTGGCAAAAATTGGGTCAATTCTGACGTCATCAAGATGGCCGAAAAAGCTCGCTAGCTCCCGAAATACTGCAAGTTGGGAGCTCTAGTTTGTTGGACACGTCTCGGAAGAGCCGCCCGCATCCACTGATTCCATGAAAAGCACTTTTCAAGTGGGGTCCGAAAATTAAAATTTCTCACAGGGAGCTCCCTGTGAGCACCGGCACTTTTGATCAAAATTTTTTTTATGCGATTTTATGATAGAAAATGATAGAGTAGACATCACTGAAGAGGGTTTGTGTGCGGGGAAGGGGTCAATTCGCAATATTTGGGCAAGTGGCAAAAATTGGGTCAATTCTGACGTCATCAAGATGGCCGAAAAAGCTCGCTAGCTCCCGAAATACTGCAAGTTGGGAGCTCTAGTTTGTTGGACACGTCTCGGAAGAGCCGCCCGCATCCACTGATTCCATGAAAAGCACTTTTCAAGTTGGGTCCGAAAATTAAAATTTCTCAAAGGGAGCTCCCTGTGAGCACCGGCACTTTTGATCAAAATTTTTTTTATGCGATTTTATGACAGAAAATGATAGAGTAGACATCACTGAAGAGGGTTTGTGTGCGGGGAAGGGGTCAATTCGCAATATTTGGGCAAGTGGCAAAAATTGGGTCAATTCTGACGTCATCAAGATGGCCGAAAAAGCTCGCTAGCTCCCGAAATACTGCAAGATGGGAGCTCTAGTTTGTTGGACACGTCTCGGAAGAGCCGCCCGCATCCACTGATTCCATGAAAAGCACTTTTCAAGTGGGGTCCGAAAATTAAAATTTCTCACAGGGAGCTCCCTGTGAGCACCGGCACTTTTGATCAAAATTTTTTTTATGCGATTTTATGATAGAAAATGATAGAGTAGACATCACTGAAGAGGGTTTGTGTGCGGGGAAGGGGTCAATTCGCAATATTTGGGCAAGTGGCAAAAATTGGGTCAATTCTGACGTCATCAAGATGGCCGAAAAAGCTCGCTAGCTCCCGAAATACTGCAAGTTGGGAGCTCTAGTTTGTTGGACACGTCTCGGAAGAGCCGCCCGCATCCACTGATTCCATGAAAAGCACTTTTCAAGTTGGGTCCGAAAATTAAAATTTCTCACAGGGAGTTCCCTGTGAGCACCGGCACTTTTGATCAAAATTTTTTTTATGCGATTTTATGATAGAAAATGATAGAGTAGACATCACTGAAGAGGGTTTGTGTGCGGGGAAGGGGTCAATTCGCAATATTTGGGCAAGTGGCAAAAATTGGGTCAATTCTGACGTCATCAAGATGGCCGAAAAAGCTCGCTAGCTCCCGAAATACTGCAAGTTGGGAGCTCTAGTTTGTTGGACACGTCTCGGAAGAGCCGCCCGCATCCACTGATTCCATGAAAAGCACTTTTCAAGTTGGGTCCGAAAATTAAAATTTCTCACAGGGAGCTCCCTGTGAGCACCGGCACTTTTGATCAAAATTTTTTTTATGCGATTTTAGGATAGAAAATGATAGAGTAGACATCACTGAAGAGGGTTTGTGTGCGGGGAAGGGGTCAATTCGCAATATTTGGGCAAGTGGCAAAAATTGGGTCAATTCTGACGTCATCAAGATGGCCGAAAAAGCTCGCTAGCTCCCGAAATACTGCAAGATGGGAGCTCTAGTTTGTTGGACACGTCTCGGAAGAGCCGCCCGCATCCACTGATTCCATGAAAAGCACTTTTCAAGTGGGGTCCGAAAATTAAAATTTCTCAAAGGGAGCTCCCTGTGAGCACCGGCACTTTTGATCAAAAATTTTTTTTATGCGATTTTATGATAGAAAATGATAGAGTAGACATCACTGAAGAGGGTTTGTGTGCGGGGAAGGGGTCAATTCGCAATATTTGGGCAAGTGGCAAAAATTTGGTCAATTCTGACGTCATCAAGATGGCCGAAAAAGCTCGCTAGCTCCCGAAATACTGCAAGTTGGGAGCTCTAGTTTGTTGGACACGTCTCGGAAGAGCCGCCCGCATCCACTGATTCCATGAAAAGCACTTTTCAAGTTGGGTCCGAAAATTAAAATTTCTCACAGGGAGCTCCCTGTGAGCACCGGCACTTTTGATCAAATTTTTTTTATGCGATTTTATGATAGAAAATGATAGAGTAGACATCACTGAAGAGGGTTTGTGTGCGGGGAAGGGGTCAATTCGCAATATTTGGGCAAGTGGCAAAAATTGGGTCAATTCTGACGTCATCAAGATGGCCGAAAAAGCTCGCTAGCTCCCGAAATACTGCAAGTTGGGAGCTCTAGTTTGTTGGACACGTCTCGGAAGAGCCGCCCGCATCCACTGATTCCATGAAAAGCACTTTTCAAGTTGGGTCCGAAAATTAAAATTTCTCACAGGGAGCTCCCTGTGAGCACCGGCACTTTTGATCAAAATTTTTTTTATGCGATTTTATGATAGAAAATGATAGAGTAGACATCACTGAAGAGGGTTTATGTGCGGGGAAGGGGTCAATTCGCAATATTTGGGCAAGTGGCAAAAATTGGGTCAATTCTGACGTCATCAAGATGGCCGAAAATGCTCGCTAGCTCCCGAAATACTGCAAGTTGGGAGCTCTAGTTTGTTGGACACGTCTCGGAAGAGCCGCCCGCATCCACTGATTCCATGAAAAGCACTTTTCAAGTTGGGTCCGAAAATTAAAATTTCTCACAGGGAGCTCCCTGTGAGCACCGGCACTTTTGATCAAAATTTTTTTCATGCGATTTTATGATAGAAAATGATAGAGTAGACATCACTGAAGAGGGTTTGTGTGCGGGGAAGGGGTCAATTCGCAATATTTGGGCAAGTGGCAAAAATTGGGTCAATTCTGACGTCATCAAGATGGCCGAAAAAACTCGCTAGCTCCCGAAATACTGCAAGTTGGGAGCTCTAGTTTGTTGGACACGTCTCGGAAGAGCCGCCCGCATCCACTGATTCCATGAAAAGCACTTTTCAAGTTGGGTCCGAAAATTAAAATTTCTCACAGGGAGCTCCCTGTGAGCACCGGCACTTTTGATCAAAATTTTTTTTATGCGATTTTATGATAGAAAATGATAGAGTAGACATCACTGAAGAGGGTTTGTGTGCGGGGAAGGGGTCAATTCGCAATATTTGGGCAAGTGGCAAAAATTGGGTCAATTCTGACGTCATCAAGATGGCCGAAAAAGCTCGCTAGCTCCCGAAATACTGCAAGTTGGGAGCTCTAGTTTGTTGGACACGTCTCGGAAGAGCCGCCCGCATCCACTGATTCCATGAAAAGCACTTTTCAAGTTGGGTCCGAAAATTAAAATTTCTCACAGGGAGCTCCCTGTGAGCACCGGCACTTTTGATCAAAATTTTTTTTATGCGATTTTATGATAGAAAATGATAGAGTAGACATCACTGAAGAGGGTTTGTGTGCGGGGAAGGGGTCAATTCGCAATATTTGGGCAAGTGGCAAAAATTGGGTCAATTCTGACGTCATCAAGATGGCCGAAAAAGCTCGCTAGCTCCCGAAATACTGCAAGATGGGAGCTCTAGTTTGTTGGACACGTCTCGGAAGAGCCGCCCGCATCCACTGATTCCATGAAAAGCACTTTTCAAGTGGGGTCCGAAAATTAAAATTTCTCACAGGGAGCTCCCTGTGAGCACCGGCACTTTTGATCAAAATTTTTTTTATGCGATTTTATGATAGAAAATGATAGAGTAGACATCACTGAAGAGGGTTTGTGTGCGGGGAAGGGGTCAATTCGCAATATTTGGGCAAGTGGCAAAAATTGGGTCAATTCTGACGTCATCAAGATGGCCGAAAAAGCTCGCTAGCTCCCGAAATACTGCAAGTTGGGAGCTCTAGTTTGTTGGACACGTCTCGGAAGAGCCGCCCGCATCCACTGATTCCATGAAAAGCACTTTTCAAGTTGGGTCCGAAAATTAAAATTTCTCACAGGGAGCTCCCTGTGAGCACCGGCACTTTTGATCAAAATTTTTTTTATGCGATTTTATGACAGAAAATGATAGAGTAGACATCACTGAAGAGGGTTTGTGTGCGGGGAAGGGGTCAATTCGCAATATTTGGGCAAGTGGCAAAAATTGGGTCAATTCTGACGTCATCAAGATGGCCGAAAAAGCTCGCTAGCTCCCGAAATACTGCAAGATGGGAGCTCTAGTTTGTTGGACACGTCTCGGAAGAGCCGCCCGCATCCACTGATTCCATGAAAAGCACTTTTCAAGTGGGGTCCGAAAATTAAAATTTCTCACAGGGAGCTCCCTGTGAGCACCGGCACTTTTGATCAAAATTTTTTTTATGCGATTTTATGATAGAAAATGATAGAGTAGACATCACTGAAGAGGGTTTGTGTGCGGGGAAGGGGTCAATTCGCAATATTTGGGCAAGTGGCAAAAATTGGGTCAATTCTGACGTCATCAAGTCGGCCGAAAAAGCTCGCTAGCTCCCGAAATACTGCAAGTTGGGAGCTCTAGTTTGTTGGACACGTCTCGGAAGAGCCGCCCGCATCCACTGATTCCATGAAAAGCACTTTTCAAGTTGGGTCCGAAAATTAAAATTTCTCACAGGGAGTTCCCTGTGAGCACCGGCACTTTTGATCAAAATTTTTTTTATGCGATTTTATGATAGAAAATGATAGAGTAGACATCACTGAAGAGGGTTTGTGTGCGGGGAAGGGGTCAATTCGCAATATTTGGGCAAGTGGCAAAAATTGGGTCAATTCTGACGTCATCAAGATGGCCGAAAAAGCTCGCTAGCTCCCGAAATACTGCAAGTTGGGAGCTCTAGTTTGTTGGACACGTCTCGGAAGAGCCGCCCGCATCCACTGATTCCATGAAAAGCACTTTTCAAGTTGGGTCCGAAAATTAAAATTTCTCACAGGGAGCTCCCTGTGAGCACCGGCACTTTTGATCAAAATTTTTTTTATGCGATTTTATGATAGAAAATGATAGAGTAGACATCACTGAAGAGGGTTTGTGTGCGGGGAAGGGGTCAATTCGCAATATTTGGGCAAGTGGCAAAAATTGGGTCAATTCTGACGTCATCAAGATGGCCGAAAAAGCTCGCTAGCTCCCGAAATACTGCAAGATGGGAGCTCTAGTTTGTTGGACACGTCTCGGAAGAGCCGCCCGCATCCACTGATTCCATGAAAAGCACTTTTCAAGTGGGGTCCGAAAATTAAAATTTCTCACAGGGAGCTCCCTGTGAGCACCGGCACTTTTGATCAAAATTTTTTTTATGCGATTTTATGATAGAAAATGATAGAGTAGACATCACTGAAGAGGGTTTGTGTGCGGGGAAGGGGTCAATTCGCAATATTTGGGCAAGTGGCAAAAATTGGGTCAATTCTGACGTCATCAAGATGGCCGAAAAAGCTCGCTAGCTCCCGAAATACTGCAAGTTGGGAGCTCTAGTTTGTTGGACACGTCTCGGAAGAGCCGCCCGCATCCACTGATTCCATGAAAAGCACTTTTCAAGTTGGGTCCGAAAATTAAAATTTCTCACAGGGAGCTCCCTGTGAGCACCGGCACTTTTGATCAAAATTTTTTTTATGCGATTTTATGATAGAAAATGATAGAGTAGACATCACTGAAGAGGGTTTGTGTGCGGGGAAGGGGTCAATTCGCAATATTTGGGCAAGTGGCAAAAATTGGGTCAATTCTGACGTCATCAAGATGGCCGAAAAAGCTCGCTAGCTCCAGAAATACTGCACGTTGGGAGCTCTAGTTTGTTGGACACGTCTCGGAAGAGCCGCCCGCATCCACTGATTCCATGAAAAGCACTTTTCAAGTTGGGTCCGAAAATTAAAATTTCTCACAGGGAGCTCCCTGTGAGCACCGGCACTTTTGATCAAAATTTTTTTTATGCGATTTTATGATAGAAAATGATAGAGTAGACATCACTGAAGAGGGTTTGTGTGCGGGGAAGGGGTCAATTCGCAATATTTGGGCAAGTGGCAAAAATTGGGTCAATTCTGACGTCATCAAGATGGCCGAAAAAGCTCGCTAGCTCCCGAAATACTGCAAGTTGGGAGCTCTAGTTTGTTGGACACGTCTCGGAAGAGCCGCCCGCATCCACTGATTCCATGAAAAGCACTTTTCAAGTTGGGTCCGAAAATTAAAATTTCTCACAGGGAGCTCCCTGTGAGCACCGGCACTTTTGATCAAAATTTTTTTTATGCGATTTTATGATAGAAAAGGATAGAGTAGACATCACTGAAGAGGGTTTGTGTGCGGGGAAGGGGTCAATTCGCAATATTTGGGCAAGTGGCAAAAATTGGGTCAATTCTGACGTCATCAAGATGGCCGAAAAAGCTCGCTAGCTCCCGAAATACTGCAAGTTGGGAGCTCTAGTTTGTTGGACACGTCTCGGAAGAGCCGCCCGCATCCACTGATTCCATGAAAAGCACTTTTCAAGTTGGGTCCGAAAATTAAAATTTCTCACAGGGAGCTCCCTGTGAGCACCGGCACTTTTGATCAAAATTTTTTTTATGCGATTTTATGATAGAAAATGATAGAGTAGACATCACTGAAGAGGGTTTGTGTGCGGGGAAGGGGTCAATTCGCAATATTTGGGCAAGTGGCAAAAATTGGGTCAATTCTGACGTCATCAAGATGGCCGAAAAAGCTCGCTAGCTCCCGAAATACTGCAAGTTGGGAGCTCTAGTTTGTTGGACACGTCTCGGAAGAGCCGCCCGCATCCACTGATTCCATGAAAAGCACTTTTCAAGTTGGGTCCGAAAATTAAAATTTCTCACAGGGAGCTCCCTGTGAGCACCGGCACTTTTGATCAAAAAATTTTTTATGCGATTTTATGATTGAAAATGATAGAGTAGACATCACTGAAGAGGGTTTGTGTGCGGGGAAGGGGTCAATTCGCAATATTTGGGCAAGTGGCAAAAATTGGGTCAATTCTGACGTCATCAAGATGGCCGAAAAAGCTCGCTAGCTCCCGAAATACTGCAAGTTGGGAGCTCTAGTTTGTTGGACACGTCTCGGAAGAGCCGCCCGCATCCACTGATTCCATGAAAAGCACTTTTCAAGTTGGGTCCGAAAATTAAAATTTCTCACAGGGAGCTCCCTGTGAGCACCGGCACTTTTGATCAAAATTTTTTTTATGCGATTTTATGATAGAAAATGATAGAGTAGACATCACCGAAGAGGGTTTGTGTGCGGGGAAGGGGTCAATTCGCAATATTTGGGCAAGTGGCAAAAATTGGGTCAATTCTGACGTCATCAAGATGGCCGAAAAAGCTCGCTAGCTCCCGAAATACTGCAGGTTGGGAGCTCTAGTTTGTTGGACACGTCTCGGAAGAGCCGCCTGCATCCACTGATTCCATGAAAAGCACTTTTCAAGTTGGGTCCGAAAATTAAAATTTCTCACAGGGAGCTCCCTGTGAGCACCGGCACTTTTGATCAAAAATTTTTTTATGCGATTTTATGATAGAAAATGATAGAGTAGACATCACTGAAGAGGGTTTGTGTGCGGTGAAGGGATCAATTCGCAATATTTGGGCAAGTGGCAAAATTTGGGTCAATTCTGACGTCATCAAGATGGCCGAAAAAGCTCGCTAGCTCCCGAAATACTGCAAGTTGGGAGCTCTAGTTTGTTGGACACGTCTCGGAAGAGCCGCCCGCATCCACTGATTCCATGAAAAGCACTTTTCAAGTTGGGTCCGAAAATTAAAATTTCTCACAGGGAGCTCCCTGTGAGCACCGGCACTTTTGATCAAAATTTTTTTTATGCGATTTTATGATAGAAAATGATAGAGTAGACATCACTGAAGAGGGTTTGTGTGCGGGGAAGGGGTCAATTCGCAATATTTGGGCAAGTGGCAAAAATTGGGTCAATTCTGACGTCATCAAGATGGCCGAAAAAGCTCGCTAGCTCCCGAAATACTGCAAGTTGGGAGCTCTAGTTTGTTGGACACGTCTCGGAAGAGCCGCCCGCATCCACTGATTCCATGAAAAGCACTTTTCAAGTTGGGTCCGAAAATTAAAATTTCTCACAGGGAGCTCCCTGTGAGCACCGGCACTTTTGAACAAAATTTTTTTTATGCGATTTTATGATAGAAAATGATAGAGTAGACATCACTGAAGAGGGTTTGTGTGCGGGGAAGGGGTCAATTCGCAATATTTGGGCAAGTGGCAAAAATTGGGTCAATTCTGACGTCATCAAGATGGCCGAAAAAGCTCGCTAGCTCCCGAAATACTGCAAGTTGGGAGCTCTAGTTTGTTGGACACGTCTCGGAAGAGCCGCCCGCATCCACTGATTTCATGAAAAGCACTTTTCAAGTTGGGTCCGAAAATTAAAATTTCTCACAGGGAGCTCCCTGTGAGCACCGGCACTTTTGATCAAAATTTTTTTTATGCGATTTTATGATAGAAAATGATAGAGTAGACATCACTGAAGAGGGTTTGTGTGCGGGGAAGGGGTCAATTCGCAATATTTGGGCAAGTGGCAAAAATTGGGTCAATTCTGACGTCATCAAGATGGCCGAAAAAGCTCGCTAGCTCCCGAAATACTGCAAGTTGGGAGCTCTAGTTTGTTGGACACGTCTCTGAAGAGCCGCCCGCATCCACTGATTCCATGAAAAGCACTTTTCAAGTTGGGTCCGAAAATTAAAATTTTTCACAGGGAGCTCCCTGTGAGCACCGGCACTTTTGATCAAAATTTTTTTTATGCGATTTTATGATAGAAAATGATAGAGTAGACATCACTGAAGAGGGTTTGTGTGCGGGGAAGGGGTCAATTCGCAATATTTGGGCAAGTGGCAAAAATTGGGTCAATTCTGACGTCATCAAGATGGCCGAAAAAGCTCGCTAGCTCCCGAAATACTGCAAGTTGGGAGCTCTAGTTTGTTGGACACGTTTCGGAAGAGCCGCCCGCATCCACTGATTCCATGAAAAGCACTTTTCAAGTTGGGTCCGAAAATTAAAATTTCTCACAGGGAGCTCCCTGTGAGCACCGGCACTTTTGATCAAAATTTTTTTTATGCGATTTTATGATAGAAAATGATAGAGTAGACATCACTGAAGAGGGTTTGTGTGCGGGGAAGGGGTCAATTCGCAATATTTGGGCAAGTGGCAAAAATTGGGTCAATTCTGACGTCATCAAGATGGCCGAAAAAGCTCGCTAGCTCCCGAAATACTGCAAGTTGGGAGCTCTAGTTTGTTGGACACGTCTCGGAAGAGCCGCCCGCATCCACTGATTCCATGAAAAGCACTTTTCAAGTTGGGTCCGAAAATTAAAATTTCTCACAGGGAGCTCCCTGTGAGCACCGGCACTTTTGATCAAAATTTTTTTTATGCGATTTTATGATAGAAAATGATAGAGTAGACATCACTGAAGAGGGTTTGTGTGCGGGGAAGGGGTCAATTCGCAATATTTGGGCAAGTGGCAAAAATTGGGTCAATTCTGACGTCATCAAGATGGCCGAAAAAGCTCGCTAGCTCCCGAAATACTGCAAGTTGGGAGCTCTAGTTTGTTGGACACGTCTCGGAAGAGCCGCCCGCATCCACTGATTCCATGAAAAGCACTTTTCAAGTTGGGTCCGAAAATTAAAATTTCTCACGAGGAGCTCCCTGTGAGCACCGGCACTTTTGATCAAAATTTTTTTTATGCAATTTTATGATAGAAAATGATAGAGTAGACATCACTGAAGAGGGTTTGTGTGCGGGGAAGGGGTCAATTCGCAATATTTGGGCAAGTGGCAAAAATTGGGTCAATTCTGACGTCATCAAGATGGCCGAAAAAGCTCGCTAGCTCCCGAAATACTGCAAGTTGGGAGCTCTAGTTTGTTGGACACGTCTCTGAAGAGCCGCCCGCATCCACTGATTCCATGAAAAGCACTTTTCAAGTTGGGTCCAAAAATTAAAATTTCTCACAGGGAGCTCCCTGTGAGCACCGGCACTTTTGATCAAAAATTTTTTTATGCGATTTTATGATAGAAAATGATAGAGTAGAGATCACTGAAGAGGGTTTGTGTGCGGGGAAGGGGTCAATTCGCAATATTTGGGCAAGTGGCAAAAATTGGGTCAATTCTGACGTCATCAAGATGGCCGAAAAAGCTCGCTAGCTCCCGAAATACTGCAAGTTGGGAGCTCTAGTTTGTTGGACACGTTTCGGAAGAGCCGCCCGCATCCACTGATTCCATGAAAAGCACTTTTCAAGTTGGGTCCGAAAATTAAAATTTCTCACAGGGAGCTCCCTGTGAGCACCGGCACTTTTGATCAAAATTTTTTTTATGCGATTTTATGATAGAAAATGATAGAGTAGACATCACTGAAGAGGGTTTGTGTGCGGGGAAGGGGTCAATTCGCAATATTTGGGCAAGTGGCAAAAATTGGGTCAATTCTGACGTCATCAAGATGGCCGAAAAAGCTCGCTAGCTCCCGAAATACTGCAAGTTGGGAGCTCTAGTTTGTTGGACACGTCTCGGAAGAGCCGCCCGCATCCACTGATTCCATGAAAAGCACTTTTCAAGTTGGGTCCGAAAATTAAAATTTCTCACGAGGAGCTCCCTGTGAGCACCGGCACTTTTGATCAAAATTTTTTTTATGCAATTTTATGATAGAAAATGATAGAGTAGACATCACTGAAGAGGGTTTGTGTGCGGGGAAGGGGTCAATTCGCAATATTTGGGCAAGTGGCAAAAATTGGGTCAATTCTGACGTCATCAAGATGGCCGAAAAAGCTCGCTAGCTCCCGAAATACTGCAAGTTGGGAGCTCTAGTTTGTTGGACACGTCTCTGAAGAGCCGCCCGCATCCACTGATTCCATGAAAAGCACTTTTCAAGTTGGGTCCAAAAATAAAAATTTCTCACAGGGAGCTCCCTGTGAGCACCGGCACTTTTGATCAAAAATTTTTTTATGCGATTTTATGATAGAAAATGATAGAGTAGAGATCACTGAAGAGGGTTTGTGTGCGGGGAAGGGGTCAATTCGCAATATTTGGGCAAGTGGCAAAAATTGGGTCAATTCTGACGTCATCAAGATGGCCGAAAAAGCTCGCTAGCTCCCGAAATACTGCAAGTTGGGAGCTCTAGTTTGTTGGACACGTCTCGGAAGAGCCGCCCGCATCCACTGATTCCATGAAAAGCACTTTTCAAGTTGGGTCCGAAAATTAAAATTTCTCACAGGGAGCTCCCTGTGAGCACCGGCACTTTTGATCAAAATTTTTTTTATGCGATTTTATGATAGAAAATGATAGAGTAGACATCACTGAAGAGGGTTTGTGTGCGGGGAAGGGGTCAATTCGCAATATTTGGGCAAGTGGCAAAAATTGGGTCAATTCTGACGTCATCAAGATGGCCGAAAAAGCTCGCTAGCTCCCGAAATACTGCAAGTTGGGAGCTCTAGTTTGTTGGACACGTCTCGGAAGAGCCGCCCGCATCCACTGATTCCATGAAAAGCACTTTTCAAGTTGGGTCCGAAAATTAAAATTTCTCACAGGGAGCTCCCTGTGAGCACCGGCACTTTTGATCAAAATTTTTTTTATGCGATTTTATGATAGAAAATGATAGAGTAGACATCACTGAAGAGGGTTTGTGTGCGGGGAAGGGGTCAATTCGCAATATTTGGGCAAGTGGCAAAAATTGGGTCAATTCTGACGTCATCAAGATGGCCGAAAAAGCTCGCTAGCTCCCGAAATACTGCACGTTGGGAGCTCTAGTTTGTTGGACACGTCTCGGAAGAGCCGCCCGCATCCACTGATTCCATGAAAAGCACTTTTCAAGTTGGGTCCGAAAATTAAAATTTCTCACGAGGAGCTCCCTGTGAGCACCGGCACTTTTGATCAAAATTTTTTTTATGCAATTTTATGATAGAAAATGATAGAGTAGACATCACTGAAGAGGGTTTGTGTGCGGGGAAGGGGTCAATTCGCAATATTTGGGCAAGTGGCAAAAATTGGGTCAATTCTGACGTCATCAAGATGGCCGAAAAAGCTCGCTAGCTCCCGAAATACTGCAAGTTGGGAGCTCTAGTTTGTTGGACACGTCTCTGAAGAGCCGCCCGCATCCACTGATTCCATGAAAAGCACTTTTCAAGTTGGGTCCAAAAATTAAAATTTCTCCCTGTGAGCACCGGCACTTTTGATCAAAATTTTTTTTATGCGATTTTATGATAGAAAATGATAGAGTAGAGATCACTGAAGAGGGTTTGTGTGCGGGGAAGGGGTCAATTCGCAATATTTGGGCAAGTGGCAAAAATTGGGTCAATTCTGACGTCATCAAGATGGCCGAAAAAGCTCGCTAGCTCCCGAAATACTGCAAGTTGGGAGCTCTAGTTTGTTGGACACGTCTCGGAAGAGCCGCCCGCATCCACTGATTCCATGAAAAGCACTTTTCAAGTTGGGTCCGAAAATTAAAATTTCTCACAGGGAGCTCCCTGTGAGCACCGGCCCTTTTGATCAAAATTTATTTTATGCGATTTTATGATAGAAAATGATAGAGTAGACATCACTGAAGAGGGTTTGTGTGCGGGGAAGGGGTCAATTCGCAATATTTGGGCAAGTGGCAAAAATTGGGTCAATTCTGACGTCATCAAGATGGCCGAAAAAGCTCGCTAGCTCCCGAAATACTGCAAGTTGGGAGCTCTAGTTTGTTGGACACGTCTCGGAAGAGCCGCCCGCATCCACTGATTCCATGAAAAGCTCGCTAGCTCCCGAAATACTGCAAGTTGGGAGCTCTAGTTTGTTGGACACGTCTCTGAAGAGCCGCCCGCATCCACTGATTCCATGAAAAGCACTTTTCAAGTTGGGTCCGAAAATTAAAATTTCTCACAGGGAGCACCGGCACTTTTGATCAAAATTTTTTTTATGCGATTTTATGATAGAAAATGATAGAGTAGACATCACTGAAGAGGGTTTGTGTGCGGGGAAGGGGTCAATTCGCAATATTTGGGCAAGTGGCAAAAATTGGGTCAATTCTGACGTCATCAAGATGGCCGAAAAAGCTCGCTAGCTCCCGAAATACTGCAAGTTGGGAGCTCTAGTTTGTTGGACACGTCTCGGAAGAGCCGCCCGCATCCACTGATTCCATGAAAAGCACTTTTCAAGTTGGGTCCGAAAATTAAAATTTCTCACAGGGAGCTCCCTGTGAGCACCGGCACTTTTGATCAAAATTTTTTTTATGCGATTTTATGATAGAAAATGATAGAGTAGACATCACTGAAGAGGGTTTGTGTGCAGGGAAGGGGTCAATTCGCAATATTTGGGCAAGTGGCAAAAATTGGGTCAATTCTGACGTCATCAAGATGGCCGAAAAAGCTCGCTAGCTCCCGAAATACTGCAAGTTGGGAGCTCTAGTTTGTTGGACACGTCTCGGAAGAGCCGCCCGCATCCACTGATTCCATGAAAAGCACTTTTCAAGTTGGGTCCGAAAATTAAAATTTCTCACAGGGAGCTCCCTGTGAGCACCGGCACTTTTGATCAAAATTTTTTTTATGCGATTTTATGATAGAAAATGATAGAGTAGACATCACTGAAGAGGGTTTGTGTGCGGGGAAGGGGTCAATTCGCAATATTTGGGCAAGTGGCAAAAATTGGGTCAATTCTGACGTCATCAAGATGGCCGAAAAAGCTCGCTAGCTCCCGAAATACTGCAAGTTGGGAGCTCTAGTTTGTTGGACACGTCTCGGAAGAGCCGCCCGCATCCACTGATTCCATGAAAAGCACTTTTCAAGTTGGGTCCGAAAATTAAAATTTCTCACGAGGAGCTCCCTGTGAGCACCGGCACTTTTGATCAAAATTTTTTTTATGCAATTTTATGATAGAAAATGATAGAGTAGACATCACTGAAGAGGGTTTGTGTGCGGGGAAGGGGTCAATTCGCAATATTTGGGCAAGTGGCAAAAATTGGGTCAATTCTGACGTCATCAAGATGGCCGAAAAAGCTCGCTAGCTCCCGAAATACTGCAAGTTGGGAGCTCTAGTTTGTTGGACACGTCTCGGAAGAGCCGCCCGCATCCACTGATTCCATGAAAAGCACTTTTCAAGTTGGGTCCAAAAATTAAAATTTCTCACAGGGAGCTCCCTGTGAGCACCGGCACTTTTGATCAAAATTTTTTTTATGCGATTTTATGATAGAAAATGATAGAGTAGAGATCACTGAAGAGGGTTTGTGTGCGGGGAAGGGGTCAATTCGCAATATTTGGGCAAGTGGCAAAAATTGGGTCAATTCTGACGTCATCAAGATGGCCGAAAAAGCTCGCTAGCTCCCGAAATACTGCAAGTTGGGAGCTCTAGTTTGTTGGACACGTCTCGGAAGAGCCGCCCGCATCCACTGATTCCATGAAAAGCACTTTTCAAGTTGGGTCCGAAAATTAAAATTTCTCACAGGGAGCTCCCTGTGAGCACCGGCACTTTTGATCAAAATTTTTTTTATGCGATTTTATGATAGAAAATGATAGAGTAGACATCACTGAAGAGGGTTTGTGTGCGGGGAAGGGGTCAATTCGCAATATTTGGGCAAGTGGCAAAAATTGGGTCAATTCTGACGTCATCAAGATGGCCGAAAAAGCTCGCTAGCTCCCGAAATACTGCAAGTTGGGAGCTCTAGTTTGTTGGACACGTCTCGGAAGAGCCGCCCGCATCCACTGATTCCATGAAAAGCACTTTTCAAGTTGGGTCCAAAAATTAAAATTTCTCACAGGGAGCTCCCTGTGAGCACCGGCACTTTTGATCAAAATTTTTTTTATGCGATTTTATGATAGAAAATGATAGAGTAGACATCACTGAAGAGGGTTTGTGTGCGGGGAAGGGGTCAATTCGCAATATTTGGGCAAGTGGCAAAATTTGGGTCAATTCTGACGTCATCAAGATGGCCGAAAAAGCTCGCTAGCTCCCGAAATACTGCAAGTTGGGAGCTCTAGTTTGTTGGACACGTCTCGGAAGAGCCGCCCGCATCCACTGATTCCATGAAAAGCACTTTTCAAGTTGGGTCCGAAAATTAAAATTTCTCACAGGGAGCTCCCTGTGAGCACCGGCACTTTTGATCAAAATTTTTTTTATGCGATTTTATGATAGAAAATGATAGAGTAGACATCACTGAAGAGGGTTTGTGTGCGGGGAAGGGGTCAATTCGCAATATTTGGGCAAGTGGCAAAAATTGGGTCAATTCTGACGTCATCAAGATGGCCGAAAAAGCTCGCTAGCTCCCGAAATACTGCAAGTTGGGAGCTCTAGTTTGTTGGACACGTCTCGGAAGAGCCGCCCGCATCCACTGATTCCATGAAAAGCACTTTTCAAGTTGGGTCCGAAAATTAAAATTTCTCACAGGGAGCTCCCTGTGAGCACCGGCACTTTTGATCAAATTTTTTTTTATGCGATTTTATGATAGAAAATGATAGAGTAGACATCACTGAAGAGGGTTTGTGTGCGGGGAAGGGGTCAATTCGCAATATTTGGGCAAGTGGCAAAAATTGGGTCAATTCTGACGTCATCAAGATGGCCGAAAAAGCTCGCTAGCTCCCGAAATACTGCAAGTTGGGAGCTCTAGTTTGTTGGGCACGTCTCGGAAGAGCCGCCCGCATCCACTGATTCCATGAAAAGCACTTTTCAAGTTGGGTCCGAAAATTAAAATTTCTCACAGGGAGCTCCCTGTGAGCATCGGCATTTTTGATCAAAATTTTTTTCATGCGATTTTATGATAGAAAATGATAGAGTAGACATCACTGAAGAGGGTTTGTGTGCGGGGAAGGGGTCAATTCGCAATATTTGGGCAAGTGGCAAAAATTGGGTCAATTCTGACGTCATCAAGATGGCCGAAAAAGCTCGCTAGCTCCCGAAATACTGCAAGTTGGGAGCTCTAGTTTGTTGGACACGTCTCGGAAGAGCCGCCCGCATCCACTGATTCCATGAAAAGCACTTTTCAAGTTGGGTCCGAAAATTAAAATTTCTCACAGGGAGCTCCCTGTGAGCACCGGCACTTTTGATCAAAATTTTTTTTATGCGATTTTATGATAGAAAATGATAGAGTAGACATCACTGAAGAGGGTTTGTGTGCGGGGAAGGGGTCAATTCGCAATATTTGGGCAAGTGGCAAAATTTGGGTCAATTCTGACGTCATCAAGATGGCCGAAAAAGCTCGCTAGCTCCCGAAATACTGCAAGTTGGGAGCTCTAGTTTGTTGGACACGTCTCGGAAGAGCCGCCCGCATCCACTGATTCCATGAAAAGCACTTTTCAAGTTGGGTCCGAAAATTAAAATTTCTCACAGGGCACTTTTGATCAAAATTTTTTTTATGCGATTTTATGATAGAAAATGATAGAGTAGACATCACTGAAGAGGGTTTGTGTGCGGGGAAGGGGTCAATTCGCAATATTTGGGCAAGTGGCAAAATTTGGGTCAATTCTGACGTCATCAAGATGGCCGAAAAAGCTCGCTAGCTCCCGAAATACTGCAAGTTGGGAGCTCTAGTTTGTTGGACACGTCTCGGAAGAGCCGCCCGCATCCACTGATTCCATGAAAAGCACTTTTCAAGTTGGGTCCGAAAATTAAAATTTCTCACAGGGAGCTCCCTGTGAGCACCGGCACTTTTGATCAAAATTTTTTTTATGCGATTTTATGATAGAAAATGATAGAGTAGACATCACTGAAGAGGGTTTGTGTGCGGGGAAGGGGTCAATTCGCAATATTTGGGCAAGTGGCAAAATTTGGGTCAATTCTGACGTCATCAAGATGGCCGAAAAAGCTCGCTAGCTCCCGAAATACTGCAAGTTGGGAGCTCTAGTTTGTTGGACACGTCTCGGAAGAGCCGCCCGCATCCACTGATTCCATAAAAAGCACTTTTCAAGTTGGGTCCGAAAATTAAAATTTCTCACAGGGAGCTCCCTGTGAGCACCGGCACTTTTGATCAAAATTTTTTTTATGCGATTTTATGATAGAAAATGATAGAGTAGACATCACTGAAGAGGGTTTGTGTGCGGGGAAGGGGTCAATTCGCAATATTTGGGCAAGTGGCAAAATTTGGGTCAATTCTGACGTCATCAAGATGGCCGAAAAAGCTCGCTAGCTCCCGAAATACTGCAAGTTGGGAGCTCTAGTTTGTTGGACACGTCTCGGAAGAGCCGTCCGCATCCACTGATTCCATGAAAAGCACTTTTCAAGTTGGGTCCGAAAATTAAAATTTCTCACAGGGAGCTCCCTGTGAGCACCGGCACTTTTGATCAAAATTTTTTTTATGCGATTTTATGATAGAAAATGATAGAGTAGACATCACTGAAGAGGGTTTGTGTGCGGGGAAGAGGTCAATTCGCAATATTTGGGCAAGTGGCAAAAATTGGGTCAATTCTGACGTCATCAAGATGGCCGAAAAAGCTCGCTAGCTCCCGAAATACTGCAAATTGGGAGCTCTAGTTTGTTGGACACGTCTCGGAAGAGCCGCCCGCATCCACTGATTCCATGAAAAGCACTTTTCAAGTTGGGTCCGAAAATTAAAATTTCTCACGAGGAGCTCCCTGTGAGCACCGGCACTTTTGATCAAAATTTTTTTCATGCAATTTTATGATAGAAAATGATAGAGTAGACATCACTGAAGAGGGTTTGTGTGCGGGGAAGGGGTCAATTCGCAATATTTGGGCAAGTGGCAAAAATTGGGTCAATTCTGACGTCATCAAGATGGCCGAAAAAGCTCGCTAGCTCCCGAAATACTGCAAGTTGGGAGCTCTAGTTTGTTGGACACGTCTCGGAAGAGCCGCCCGCATCCACTGATTCCATGAAAAGCACTTTTCAAGTTGGGTCCGAAAATTAAAATTTCTCACAGGGAGCTCCCTGTGAGCACCGGCACTTTTGATCAAAATTTTTTTTATGCGATTTTATGATAGAAAATGATAGAGTAGACATCACTGAAGAGGGTTTGTGTGCGGGGAAGGGGTCAATTCGCAATATTTGGGCAAGTGGCAAAAATTGGGTCAATTCTGACGTCATCAAGATGGCCGAAAAAGCTCGCTAGCTCCCGAAATACTGCAAGTTGGGAGCTCTAGTTTGATGAACACGTCTCGGAAGAGCCGCCCGCATCCACTGATTCCATGAAAAGCACTTTTCAAGTTGGGTCCAAAAATTAAAATTTCTCACAGGGAGCTCCCTGTGAGCACCGGCACTTTTGATCAAAATTTTTTTTATGCGATTTTATGATAGAAATTGATAGAGTAGAGATCACTGAAGAGGGTTTGTGTGCGGGGAAGGGGTCAATTCGCAATATTTGGGCAAGTGGCAAAAATTGGGTCAATTCTGACGTCATCAAGATGGCCGAAAAAGCTCGCTAGCTCCCGAAATACTGCAAGTTGGGAGCTCTAGTTTGTTGGACACGTCTCGGAAGAGCCGTCCGCATCCACTGATTCCATGAAAAGCACTTTTCAAGTTGGGTCCGAAAATTAAAATTTCTCACAGGGAGCTCCCTGTGAGCACCGGCACTTTTGATCAAAATTTTTTTTATGCGATTTTATGATAGAAAATGATAGAGTAGACATCACTGAAGAGGGTTTGTGTGCGGGGAAGGGGTCAATTCGCAATATTTGGGCAAGTGGCAAAAATTGGGTCAATTCTGACGTCATCAAGATGGCCGAAAAAGCTCGCTAGCTCCCGAAATACTGCAAGTTGGGAGCTCTAGTTTGTTGGACACGTCTCGGAAGAGCCGCCCGCATCCACTGATTCCATGAAAAGCACTTTTCAAGTTGGGTCCGAAAATTAAAATTTCTCACGAGGAGCTCCCTGTGAGCACCGGCACTTTTGATCAAAATTTTTTTTATGCAATTTTATGATAGAAAATGATAGAGTAGACATCACTGAAGAGGGTTTGTGTGCGGGGAAGGGGTCAATTCGCAATATTTGGGCAAGTGGCAAAAATTGGGTCAATTCTGACGTCATCAAGATGGCCGAAAAAGCTCGCTAGCTCCCGAAATACTGCAAGTTGGGAGCTCTAGTTTGTTGGACACGTCTCGGAAGAGCCGCCCGCATCCACTGATTCCATGAAAAGCACTTTTCAAGTTGGGTCCGAAAATTAAAATTTCTCACAGGGAGCTCCCTGTGAGCACCGGCACTTTTGATCAAAATTTTTTTTATGCGATTTTATGATAGAAAATGATAGAGTAGACATCACTGAAGAGGGTTTGTGTGCGGGGAAGAGGTCAATTCGCAATATTTGGGCAAGTGGCAAAATTTGGGTCAATTCTGACGTCATCAAGATGGCCGAAAAAGCTCGCTAGCTCCCGAAATACTGCAAGTTGGGAGCTCTAGTTTGTTGGACACGTCTCGGAAGAGCCGCCCGCATCCACTGATTCCATGAAAAGCACTTTTCAAGTTGGGTCCGAAAATTAAAATTTCTCACAGGGAGCTCCCTGTGAGCACCGGCACTTTTGATCAAAATTTTGTTTATGCGATTTTATGATAGAAAATGATAGAGTAGACATCACTGAAGAGGGTTTGTGTGCGGGGAAGGGGTCAATTCGCAATATTTGGGCAAGTGGCAAAAATTGGGTCAATTCTGACGTCATCAAGATGGCCGAAAAAGCTCGCTAGCTCCCGAAATACTGCAAGTTGGGAGCTCTAGTTTGTTGGACACGTCTCGGAAGAGCCGCCCGCATCCACTGATTCCATGAAAAGCACTTTTCAAGTTGGGTCCGAAAATTAAAATTTCTCACAGGGAGCTCCCTGTGAGCACCGGCACTTTTGATCAAAATTTTTTTTATGCGATTTTATGATAGAAAATGATAGAGTAGACATCACTGAAGAGGGTTTGTGTGCGGGGAAGGGGTCAATTCGCAATATTTGGGCAAGTGGCAAAAATTGGGTCAATTCTGACGTCATCAAGATGGCCGAAAAAGCTCGCTAGCTCCCGAAATACTGCAAGTTGGGAGCTCTAGTTTGTTGGACACGTCTCGGAAGAGCCGCCCGCATCCACTGATTCCATGAAAAGCACTTTTCAAGTTGGGTCCGAAAATTAAAATTTCTCACAGGGAGCTCCCTGTGAGCACCGGCACTTTTGATCAAAAAATTTTTTTATGCGATTTTATGATAGAAAATGATAGAGTAGACATCACTGAAGAGGGTTTGTGTGCGGGGAAGGGGTCAATTCGCAATATTTGGGCAAGTGGCAAAAATTGGGTCAATTCTGACGTCATCAAGATGGCCGAAAAAGCTCGCTAGCTCCCGAAATACTGCAAGTTGGGAGCTCTAGTTTGTTGGACACGTCTCGGAAGAGCCGCCCGCATCCACTGATTCCATGAAAAGCACTTTTCAAGTTGGGTCCGAAAATTAAAATTTCTCACAGGGAGCTCCCTGTGAGCACCGGCACTTTTGATCAAAATTTTTTTTATGCGATTTTATGATAGAAAATGATAGAGTAGAGATCACTGAAGAGGGTTTGTGTGCGGGGAAGGGGTCAATTCGCAACATTTGGGCAAGTGGCAAAAATTGGGTCAATTCTGACGTCATCAAGATGGCCGAAAAAGCTCGCTAGCTCCCGAAATACTGCAAGTTGGGAGCTCTAGTTTGTTGGACACGTCTCGGAAGAGCCGCCCGCATCCCATGATTCCATGAAAAGCACTTTTCAAGTTGGGTCCGAAAATTAAAATTTCTCACAGGGAGCTCCCTGTGAGCACCGGCACTTTTGATCAAAATTTTTTTTATGCGATTTTATGATAGAAAATGATAGAGTAGACATCACTGAAGAGGGTTTGTGTGCGGGGAAGGGGTCAATTCGCAATATTTGGGCAAGTGGCAAAATTTGGGTCAATTCTGACGTCATCAAGATGGCCGAAAAAGCTCGCTAGCTCCCGAAATACTGCAAGTTGGGAGCTCTAGTTTGTTGGACACGTCTCGGAAGAGCCGCCCGCATCCACTGATTCCATAAAAAGCACTTTTCAAGTTGGGTCCGAAAATTAAAATTTCTCACAGGGAGCTCCCTGTGAGCACCGGCACTTTTGATCAAAAATTTTTTTATGCGATTTTATGATAGAAAATGATAGAGTAGACATCACTGAAGAGGGTTTGTGTGCGGGGAAGGGGTCAATTCGCAATATTTGGGCAAGTGGCAAAATTTGGGTCAATTCTGACGTCATCAAGATGGCCGAAAAAGCTCGCTAGCTCCCGAAATACTGCAAGTTGGGAGCTCTAGTTTGTTGGACACGTCTCGGAAGAGCCGCCCGCATCCACTGATTCCATGAAAAGCACTTTTCAAGTTGGGTCCGAAAATTAAAATTTCTCACAGGGAGCTCCCTGTGAGCACCGGCACTTTTGATCAAATTTTTTTTTATGCGATTTTATGATAGAAAATGATAGAGTAGACATCACTGAAGAGGCTTTGTGTGCGGGGAAGGGGTCAATTCGCAATATTTGGGCAAGTGGCAAAAATTGGGTCAATTCTGACGTCATCAAGATGGCCGAAAAAGCTCGCTAGCTCCCGAAATACTGCAAGTTGGGAGCTCTAGTTTGTTGGACACGTCTCGGAAGAGCCGCCCGCATCCACTGATTCCATGAAAAGCACTTTTCAAGTTGGGTCCGAAAATTAAAATTTCTCACAGGGAGCTCCCTGTGAGCACCGGCACCTTTGATCAAAATTTTTTTTATGCGATTTTATGATAGAAAATGATAGAGTAGACATCACTGAAGAGGGTTTGTGTGCGGGGAAGGGGTCAATTCGCAATATTTGGGCAAGTGGCAAAAATTGGGTCAATTCTGACGTCATCAAGATGGCCGAAAAAGCTCGCTAGCTCCCGAAATACTGCAAGTTGGGAGCTCTAGTTTGTTGGACACGTCTCGGAAGAGCCGCCCGCATCCACTGATTCCATGAAAAGCACTTTTCAAGTTGGGTCCGAATATTAAAATTTCTCACAGGGAGCTCCCTGTGAGCACCGGCACTTTTGATCAAAATTTTTTTTATGCGATTTTATGATAGAAAATGATAGAGTAGACATCACTGAAGAGGGTTTGTGTGCGGGGAAGGGGTCAATTCGCAATATTTGGGCAAGTGGCAAAAATTGGGTCAATTCTGACGTCATCAAGATGGCCGAAAAAGCTCGCTAGCTCCCGAAATACTGCAAGTTGGGAGCTCTAGTTTGATGGACACGTCTCGGAAGAGCCGCCCGCATCCACTGATTCCATGAAAAGCACTTTTCAAGTTGGGTCCGAAAATTAAAATTTCTCACAGGGAGCTCCCTGTGAGCACCGGCACTTTTGATCAAAATTTTTTTTATGCGATTTTATGATAGAAAATGATAGAGTAGACATCACTGAAGAGGGTTTGTGTGCGGGGAAGGGGTCAATTCGCAATATTTGGGCAAGTGGCAAAAATTGGGTCAATTCTGACGTCATCAAGATGGCCGAAAAAGCTCGCTAGCTCCCGAAATACTGCAAGTTGGGAGCTCTAGTTTGTTGGACACGTCTCGGAAGAGCCGCCCGCATCCACTGATTCCATGAAAAGCACTTTTCAAGTTGGGTCCGAAAATTAAAATTTCTCACAGGGAGCTCCCTGTGAGCACCGGCACTTTTGATCAAAATTTTTTTTATGCGATTTTATGATAGAAAATGATAGAGTAGACATCACTGAAGAGGGTTTGTGTGCGGGGAAGGGGTCAATTCGCAATATTTGGGCAAGTGGCAAAAATTGGGTCAATTCTGACGTCATCAAGATGGCCGAAAAAGCTCGCTAGCTCCCGAAATACTGCAAGTTGGGAGCTCTAGTTTGTTGGACACGTCTCGGAAGAGCCGCCCGCATCCACTGATTCCATGAAAAGCACTTTTCAAGTTGGGTCCGAAAATTAAAATTTCTCACAGGGAGCTCCCTGTGAGCACCGGCACTTTTGATCAAAATTTTTTTTATGCGATTTTATGATAGAAAATGATAGAGTAGACATCACTGAAGAGGGTTTGTGTGCGGGGAAGGGGTCAATTCGCAATATTTGGGCAAGTGGCAAAAATTGGGTCAATTCTGACGTCATCAAGATGGCCGAAAAAGCTCGCTAGCTCCCGAAATACTGCAAGTTGGGAGCTCTAGTTTGATGGACACGTCTCGGAAGAGCCGCCCGCATCCCATGATTCCATGAAAAGCACTTTTCAAGTTGGGTCCGAAAATTAAAATTTCTCACAGGGAGCTCCCTGTGAGCACCGGCACTTTTGATCAAAATTTTTTTTATGCGATTTTATGATAGAAAATGATAGAGTAGACATCACTGAAGAGGGTTTGTGTGCGGGGAAGGGGTCAATTCGCAATATTTGGGCAAGTGGCAAAAATTGGGTCAATTCTGACGTCATCAAGATGGCCGAAAAAGCTCGCTAGCTCCCGAAATACTGCAAGTTGGGAGCTCTAGTTTGTTGGACACGTCTCGGAAGAGCCGCCCGCATCCACTGATTCCATGAAAAGCACTTTTCAAGTTGGGTCCGAAAATTAAAATTTCTCACAGGGAGCTCCCTGTGAGCACCGGCACTTTTGATCAAAATTTTTTTTATGCGATTTTATGATAGAAAATGATAGAGTAGACATCACTGAAGAGGGTTTGTGTGCGGGGAAGGGGTCAATTCGCAATATTTGGGCAAGTGGCAAAATTTGGGTCAATTCTGACGTCATCAAGATGGCCGAAAAAGCTCGCTAGCTCCCGAAATACTGCAAGTTGGGAGCTCTAGTTTGTTGGACACGTCTCGGAAGAGCCGCCCGCATCCACTGATTCCATAAAAAGCACTTTTCAAGTTGGGTCCGAAAATTAAAATTTCTCACAGGGAGCTCCCTGTGAGCACCGGCACTTTTGATCAAAAATTTTTTTATGCGATTTTATGATAGAAAATGATAGAGTAGACATCACTGAAGAGGGTTTGTGTGCGGGGAAGGGGTCAATTCGCAATATTTGGGCAAGTGGCAAAATTTGGGTCAATTCTGACGTCATCAAGATGGCCGAAAAAGCTCGCTAGCTCCCGAAATACTGCAAGTTGGGAGCTCTAGTTTGTTGGACACGTCTCGGAAGAGCCGCCCGCATCCACTGATTCCATGAAAAGCACTTTTCAAGTTGGGTCCGAAAATTAAAATTTCTCACAGGGAGCTCCCTGTGAGCACCGGCACTTTTGATCAAATTTTTTTTTATGCGATTTTATGATAGAAAATGATAGAGTAGACATCACTGAAGAGGCTTTGTGTGCGGGGAAGGGGTCAATTCGCAATATTTGGGCAAGTGGCAAAAATTGGGTCAATTCTGACGTCATCAAGATGGCCGAAAAAGCTCGCTAGCTCCCGAAATACTGCAAGTTGGGAGCTCTAGTTTGTTGGACACGTCTCGGAAGAGCCGCCCGCATCCACTGATTCCATGAAAAGCACTTTTCAAGTTGGGTCCGAAAATTAAAATTTCTCACAGGGAGCTCCCTGTGAGCACCAGCACTTTTGATCAAAATTTTTTTTTATGCGATTTTATGATAGAAAATGATAGAGTAGACATCACTGAAGAGGGTTTGTGTGCGGGGAAGGGGTCAATTCGCAATATTTGGGCAAGTGGCAAAAATTGGGTCAATTCTGACGTCATCAAGATGGCCGAAAAAGCTCGCTAGCTCCCGAAATACTGCAAGTTTGGAGCTCTAGTTTGTTGGACACGTCTCGGAAGAGCCGCCCGCATCCACTGATTCCATGAAAAGCACTTTTCAAGTTGGGTCCGAAAATTTAAATTTCTCACAGGGAGCTCCCTGTGAGCACCGGCACTTTTGATCAAAATTTTTTTTATGCGATTTTATGATAGAAAATGATAGAGTAGACATCACTGAAGAGGGTTTGTGTGCGGGGAAGGGGTCAATTCGCAATATTTGGGCAAGGGGCAAAAATTGGGTCAATTCTGACGTCATCAAGATGGCCGAAAAAGCTCGCTAGCTCCCGAAATACTGCAAGTTGGGAGCTCTAGTTTGATGGACACGTCTCGGAAGAGCCGCCCGCATCCACTGATTCCATGAAAAGCACTTTTCAAGTTGGGTCCGAAAATTAAAATTTCTCACAGGGAGCTCCCTGTGAGCACCGGCACTTTTGATCAAAATTTTTTTTATGCGATTTTATGATAGAAAATGATAGAGTAGACATCACTGAAGAGGGTTTGTGTGCGGGGAAGGGGTCAATTCGCAATATTTGGGCAAGTGGCAAAAATTGGGTCAATTCTGACGTCATCAAGATGGCCGAAAAAGCTCGCTAGCTCCCGAAATACTGCAAGTTGGGAGCTCTAGTTTGTTGGACACGTCTCGGAAGAGCCGCCCGCATCCACTGATTCCATGAAAAGCACTTTTCAAGTTGGGTCCGAAAATTAAAATTTCTCACAGGGAGCTCCCTGTGAGCACCGGCACTTTTGATCAAAATTTTTTTTATGCGATTTTATGATAGAAAATGATAGAGTAGACATCACCGAAGAGGGTTTGTGTGCGGGGAAGGGGTCAATTCGCAATATTTGGGCAAGTGGCAAAAATTGGGTCAATTCTGACGTCATCAAGATGGCCGAAAAAGCTCGCTAGCTCCCGAAATACTGCAAGTTGGGAGCTCTAGTTTGTTGGACACGTCTCGGAAGAGCCGCCCGCATCCACTGATTCCATGAAAAGCACTTTTCAAGTTGGGTCCGAAAATTAAAATTTCTCACAGGGAGCTCCCTGTGAGCACCGGCACTTTTGATCAAAATTTTTTTTATGCGATTTTATGATAGAAAATGATAGAGTAGACATCACTGAAGAGGGTTTGTGTGCGGGGAAGGGGTCAATTCGCAATATTTGGGCAAGTGGCAAAAATTGGGTCAATTCTGACGTCATCAAGATGGCCGAAAAAGCTCGCTAGCTCCCGAAATACTGCAAGTTGGAGCTCTAGTTTGTTGGACACGTCTCGGAAGAGCCGCCCGCATCCACTGATTCCATGAAAAGCACTTTTCAAGTTGGGTCCGAAAATTAAAATTTCTCACAGGGAGCTCCCTGTGAGCACCGGCACTTTTGATCAAAATTTTTTTTATGCGATTTTATGATAGAAAATGATAGAGTAGACATCACTGAAGAGGGTTTGTGTGCGGGGAAGGGGTCAATTCGCAATATTTGGGCAAGTGGCAAAAATTGGGTCAATTCTGACGTCATCAAGATGGCCGAAAAAGCTCGCTAGCTCCCGAAATACTGCAAGTTGGGAGCTCTAGTTTGATGGACACGTCTCGGAAGAGCCGCCCGCATCCACTGATTCCATGAAAAGCACTTTTCAAGTTGGGTCCGAAAATTAAAATTTCTCACAGGGAGCTCCCTGTGAGCACCGGCACTTTTGATCAAAATTTTTTTTATGCGATTTTATGATAGAAAATGATAGAGTAGACATCACTGAAGAGGGTTTGTGTGCGGGGAAGGGGTCAATTCGCAATATTTGGGCAAGTGGCAAAAATTGGGTCAATTCTGACGTCATCAAGATGGCCGAAAAAGCTCGCTAGCTCCCGAAATACTGCAAGTTGGGAGCTCTAGTTTGTTGGACACGTCTCGGAAGAGCCGCCCGCATCCACTGATTCCATGAAAAGCACTTTTCAAGTTGGGTCCGAAAATTAAAATTTCTCACAGGGAGCTCCCTGTGAGCACCGGCACTTTTGATCAAAATTTTTTTTATGCGATTTTATGATAGAAAATGATAGAGTAGACATCACCGAAGAGGGTTTGTGTGCGGGGAAGGGGTCAATTCGCAATATTTGGGCAAGTGGCAAAAATTGGGTCAATTCTGACGTCATCAAGATGGCCGAAAAAGCTCGCTAGCTCCCGAAATACTGCAAGTTGGGAGCTCTAGTTTGTTGGACACGTCTCGGAAGAGCCGCCCGCATCCACTGATTCCATGAAAAGCACTTTTCAAGTTGGGTCCGAAAATTAAAATTTCTCACAGGGAGCTCCCTGTGAGCACCGGCACTTTTGATCAAAATTTTTTTTATGCGATTTTATGATAGAAAATGATAGAGTAGACATCACTGAAGAGGGTTTGTGTGCGGGGAAGGGGTCAATTCGCAATATTTGTCAAGTGGCAAAATTTGGGTCAATTCTGACGTCATCAAGATGGCCGAAAAAGCTCGCTAGCTCCGGAAATACTGCAAGTTGGGAGCTCTAGTTTGTTGGACACGTCTCGGAAGAGCCGCCCGCATCCACTGATTCCATGAAAAGCACTTTTCAAGTTGGGTCCGAAAATTAAAATTTCTCACAGGGAGCTCCCTGTGAGCACCGGCACTTTTGATCAAAATTTTTTTTATGCGATTTTATGATAGAAAATGATAGAGTAGACATCACTGAAGAGGGTTTGTGTGCGGGGAAGGGGTCAATTCGCAATATTTGGGCAAGTGGCAAAAATTGGGTCAATTCTGACGTCATCAAGATGGCCGAAAAAGCTCGCTAGCTCCCGAAATACTGCAAGTTGGGAGCTCTAGTTTGTTGGACACGTCTCGGAAGAGCCGCCCGCATCCACTGATTCCATGAAAAGCACTTTTCAAGTTGGGTCCGAAAATTAAAATTTCTCACAGGGAGCTCCCTGTGAGCACCGGCACTTTTGATCAAAATTTTTTTTATGCGATTTTATGATAGAAAATGATAGAGTAGACATCACTGAAGAGGGTTTGTGTGCGGGGAAGGGGTCAATTCGCAATATTTGGGCAAGTGGCAAAAATTGGGTCAATTCTGACGTCATCAAGATGGCCGAAAAAGCTCGCTAGCTCCCGAAATACTGCAAGTTGGGAGCTCTAGTTTGTTGGACACGTCTCGGAAGAGCCGCCCGCATCCACTGATTCCATGAAAAGCACTTTTCAAGTTGGGTCCGAAAATTAAAATTTCTCACAGGGAGCTCCCTGTGAGCACCGGCACTTTTGATCAAAATTTTTTTTATGCGATTTTATGATAGAAAATGATAGAGTAGACATCACCGAAGAGGGTTTGTGTGCGGGGAAGGGGTCAATTCGCAATATTTGGGCAAGTGGCAAAAATTGGGTCAATTCTGACGTCATCAAGATGGCCGAAAAAGCTCGCTAGCTCCCGAAATACTGCAAGTTGGGAGCTCTAGTTTGTTGGACACGTCTCGGAAGAGCCGCCCGCATCCACTGATTCCATGAAAAGCACTTTTCAAGTTGGGTCCGAAAATTAAAATTTCTCACAGGGAGCTCCCTGTGAGCACCGGCACTTTTGATCAAAATTTTTTTTATGCGATTTTATGATAGAAAATGATAGAGTAGACATCACTGAAGAGGGTTTGTGTGCGGGGAAGGGGTCAATTCGCAATATTTGTCAAGTGGCAAAATTTGGGTCAATTCTGACGTCATCAAGATGGCCGAAAAAGCTCGCTAGCTCCGGAAATACTGCAAGTTGGGAGCTCTAGTTTGTTGGACACGTCTCGGAAGAGCCGCCCGCATCCACTGATTCCATGAAAAGCACTTTTCAAGTTGGGTCCGAAAATTAAAATTTCTCACAGGGAGCTCCCTGTGAGCACCGGCACTTTTGATCAAAATTTTTTTTATGCGATTTTATGATAGAAAATGATAGAGTAGACATCACTGAAGAGGGTTTGTGTGCGGGGAAGGGGTCAATTCGCAATATTTGGGCAAGTGGCAAAAATTGGGTCAATTCTGACGTCATCAAGATGGCCGAAAAAGCTCGCTAGCTCCCGAAATACTGCAAGTTGGGAGCTCTAGTTTGTTGGACACGTCTCGGAAGAGCCGCATCCACTGATTCCATGAAAAGCACTTTTCAAGTTGGGTCCGAAAATTAAAATTTCTCACAGGGAGCTCCCTGTGAGCACCGGCACTTTTGATCAAAATTTTTTTTATGCGATTTTATGATAGAAAATGATAGAGTAGACATCACTGAAGAGGGTTTGTGTGCGGGGAAGGGGTCAATTCGCAATATTTGGGCAAGTGGCAAAAATTGGGTCAATTCTGACGTCATCAAGATGGCCGAAAAAGCTCGCTAGCTCCCGAAATACTGCAAGTTGGGAGCTCTAGTTTGTTGGACACGTCTCGGAAGAGCCGCCCGCATCCACTGATTCCATGAAAAGCACTTTTCAAGTTGGGTCCGAAAATTAAAATTTCTCACAGGGAGCTCCCTGTGAGCACCGGCACTTTTGATCAAAAAATTTTTTTATGCGATTTTATGATAGAAAATGATAGAGTAGACATCACTGAAGAGGGTTTGTGTGCGGGGAAGGGGTCAATTCGCAATATTTGGGCAAGTGGCAAAATTTGGGTCAATTCTGACGTCATCAAGATGGCCGAAAAAGCTCGCTAGCTCCCGAAATACTGCAAGTTGAAAGCTCTAGTTTGTTGGACACGTCTCGGAAGAGCCGCCCGCATCCACTGATTCCATGAAAAGCACTTTTCAAGTTGGGTCCGAAAATTAAAATTTCTCACAGGGAGCTCCCTGTGAGCACCGGCACTTTTGATCAAAATTTTTTTTATGCGATTTTATGATAGAAAATGATAGAGTAGACATCACTGAAGAGGGTTTGTGTGCGGGGAAGGGGTCAATTCGCAATATTTGGGCAAGTGGCAAAAATTGGGTCAATTCTGACGTCATCAAGATGGCCGAAAAAGCTCGCTAGCTCCCGAAATACTGCAAGTTGGGAGCTCTAGTTTGTTGGACACGTCTCGGAAGAGCCGCCCGCATCCACTGATTCCATGAAAAGCACTTTTCAAGTTGGGTCCGAAAATTAAAATTTCTCACAGGGAGCTCCCTGTGAGCACCGGCACTTTTGATCAAAATTTTTTTTATGCGATTTTATGATAGAAAATGATAGAGTAGACATCACTGAAGAGGGTTTGTGTGCGGGGAAGGGGTCAATTCGCAATATTTGGGCAAGTGGCAAAAATTGGGTCAATTCTGACGTCATCAAGATGGCCGAAAAAGCTCGCTAGCTCCCGAAATACTGCAAGTTGGGAGCTCTAGTTTGTTGGACACGTCTCGGAAGAGCCGCCCGCATCCACTGATTCCATGAAAAGCACTTTTCAAGTTGGGTCCGAAAATTAAAATTTCTCACAGGGAGCTCCCTGTGAGCACCGGCACTTTTGATCAAAATTTTTTTTATGCGATTTTATGATAGAAAATGATAGAGTAGACATCACTGAAGAGGGTTTGTGTGCGGGGAAGGGGTCAATTCGCAATATTTGGGCAAGTGGCAAAAATTGGGTCAATTCTGACGTCATCAAGATGGCCGAAAAAGCTCGCTAGCTCCCGAAATACTGCAAGTTGGGAGCTCTAGTTTGTTGGACACGTCTCGGAAGAGCCGCCCGCATCCACTGATTCCATGAAAAGCACTTTTCAAGTTGGGTCCGAAAATTAAAATTTCTCACAGGGAGCTCCCTGTGAGCACCGGCACTTTTGATCAAAATTTTTTTTATGCGATTTTATGATAGAAAATGATAGAGTAGACATCACTGAAGAGGGTTTGTGTGCGGGGAAGAGGTCAATTCGCAATATTTGGGCAAGTGGCAAAATTTGGGTCAATTCTGACGTCATCAAGATGGCCGAAAAAGCTCGCTAGCTCCCGAAATACTGCAAGTTGGGAGCTCTAGTTTGTTGGACACGTCTCGGAAGAGCCGCCCGCATCCACTGATTCCATGAAAAGCACTTTTCAAGTTGGGTCCGAAAATTAAAATTTCTCACAGGGAGCTCCCTGTGAGCACCGGCACTTTTGATCAAAATTTTTTTTATGCGATTTTATGATAGAAAATGATAGAGTAGACATCACTGAAGAGGGTTTGTGTGCGGGGAAGGGGTCAATTCGCAATATTTGGGCAAGTGGCAAAAATTGGGTCAATTCTGACGTCATCAAGATGGCCGAAAAAGCTCGCTAGCTCCCGAAATACTGCAAGTTGGGAGCTCTAGTTTGTTGGACACGTCTCGGAAGAGCCGCCCGCATCCACTGATTCCATGAAAAGCACTTTTCAAGTTGGGTCCGAAAATTAAAATTTCTCACAGGGAGCTCCCTGTGAGCACCGGCACTTTTGATCAAAATTTTTTTTATGCGATTTTATGATAGAAAATGATAGAGTAGACATCACTGAAGAGGGTTTGTGTGCGGGGAAGAGGTCAATTCGCAATATTTGGGCAAGTGGCAAAATTTGGGTCAATTCTGACGTCATCAAGATGGCCGAAAAAGCTCGCTAGCTCCCGAAATACTGCAAGTTGGGAGCTCTAGTTTGTTGGACACGTCTCGGAAGAGCCGCCCGCATCCACTGATTCCATGAAAAGCACTTTTCAAGTTGGGTCCGAAAATTGAAATTTCTCACAGGGAGTTCTCTGTGAGCACCGGCACTTTTGATCAAAATTTTGTTTATGCGATTTTATGATAGAAAATGATAGAGTAGACATCACTGAAGAGGGTTTGTGTGCGGGGAAGGGGTCAATTCGCAATATTTGGGCAAGTGGCAAAAATTGGGTCAATTCTGACGTCATCAAGATGGCCGAAAAAGCTCGCTAGCTCCCGAAATACTGCAAGTTGGGAGCTCTAGTTTGTTGGACACGTCTCGGAAGAGCCGCCCGCATCCACTGATTCCATGAAAAGCACTTTTCAAGTTGGGTCCGAAAATTAAAATTTCTCACAGGGAGCTCCCTGTGAGCACCGGCACTTTTGATCAAAATTTTTTTTATGCGATTTTATGATAGAAAATGATAGAGTAGACATCACTGAAGAGGGTTTGTGTGCGGGGAAGGGGTCAATTCGCAATATTTGGGCAAGTGGCAAAAATTGGGTCAATTCTGACGTCATCAAGATGGCCGAAAAAGCTCGCTAGCTCCCGAAATACTGCAAGTTGGGAGCTCTAGTTTGTTGGACACGTCTCGGAAGAGCCGCCCGCATCCACTGATTCCATGAAAAGCACTTTTCAAGTTGGGTCCGAAAATTAAAATTTCTCACAGGGAGCTCCCTGTGAGCACCGGCACTTTTGATCAAAAAATTTTTTTATGCGATGTTATGATAGAAAATGATAGAGTAGACATCACTGAAGAGGGTTTGTGTGCGGGGAAGGGGTCAATTCGCAATATTTGGGCAAGTGGCAAAAATTGGGTCAATTCTGACGTCATCAAGATGGCCGAAAAAGCTCGCTAGCTCCCGAAATACTGCAAGTTGGGAGCTCTAGTTTGTTGGACACGTCTCGGAAGAGCCGCCCGCATCCACTGATTCCATGAAAAGCACTTTTCAAGTTGGGTCCGAAAATTAAAATTTCTCACAGGGAGCTCCCTGTGAGCACCGGCACTTTTGATCAAAATTTTTTTTATGCGATTTTATGATAGAAAATGATAGAGTAGACATCACTGAAGAGGGTTTGTGTGCGGGGAAGGGGTCAATTCGCAATATTTGGGCAAGTGGCAAAAATTGGGTCAATTCTGACGTCATCAAGATGGCCGAAAAAGCTCGCTAGCTCCCGAAATACTGCAAGTTGGGAGCTCTAGTTTGTTGGACACGTCTCGGAAGAGCCGCCCGCATCCACTGATTCCATGAAAAGCACTTTTCAAGTTGGGTCCGAAAATTAAAATTTCTCACAGGGAGCTCCCTGTGAGCACCGGCACTTTTGATCAAAATTTTTTTTATGCGATTTTATGATAGAAAATGATAGAGTAGACATCACTGAAGAGGGTTTGTGTGCGGGGAAGGGGTCAATTCGCAATATTTGGGCAAGTGGCAAAATTTGAATCAATTCTGACGTCATCAAGATGGCCGAAATCGCTCGCTAGCTCCCGAAATACTGCAAGTTGGGAGCTCTAGTTTGTTGGACACGTCTCGGAAGAGCCGCCCGCATCCACTGATTCCATGAAAAGCACTTTTCAAGTTGGGTCCGAAAATTAAAATTTCTCACAGGGAGCTCCCTGTGAGCACCGGCACTTTTCATCAAAATTGTTTTTATGCGATTTTATGATAGAAAATGATAGAGTAGACATCACTGAAGAGGGTTTGTGTGCGGGGAAGGGGTCAATTCGCAATATTTGGGCAAGTGGCAAAATTTGGGTCAATTCTGACGTCATCAAGATGGCCGAAAAAGCTCGCTAGCTCCCGAAATACTGCAAGTTGGGAGCTCTAGTTTGTTGGACACGTCTCGGAAGAGCCGCCCGCATCCACTGATTCCATGAAAAGCACTTTTCAAGTTGGGTCCGAAAATTAAAATTTCTCACAGGGAGCTCCCTGTGAGCACCGGCACTTTTGATCAAAATTTTTTTTATGCGATTTTATGATAGAAAATGATAGAGTAGACATCACTGAAGAGGGTTTGTGTGCGGGGAAGGGGTCAATTCGCAAAATTTGGGTCAATTCTGACGTCATCAAGATGGCCGAAAAAGCTCGCTAGCTCCCGAAATACTGCAAGTTGGGAGCTCTAGTTTGTTGGACATGTCTCGGAAGAGCCGCCCGCATCCACTGATTCCATGAAAAGCACTTTTCAAGTTGGGTCCGAAAATTAAAATATCTCACAGGGAGCTCCCTGTGAGCACCGGCACTTTTCATCAAAATTTTTTTTATGCGATTTTATGATAGAAAATGATAGAGTAGACATCACTGAAGAGGGTTTGTGTGCGGGGAAGGGGTCAATTCGCAATATTTGGGCAAGTGGCAAAATTGGGGTCAATTCTGACGTCATCAAGATGGCCGAAAAAGCTCGCTAGCTCCCGAAATACTGCAAGTTGGGAGCTCTAGTTTGTTGGACACGTCTCGGAAGAGCCGCCCGCATCCACTGATTCCATGAAAAGCACTTTTCAAGTTGGGTCCGAAAATTAAAATTTCTCACAGGGAGCTCCCTGTGAGCACCGGCACTTTTCATCAAAATTTTTTTTATGCGATTTTATGATAGAAAATGATAGAGTAGACATCACTGAACAGGGTTTGTGTGCGGGGAAGGGGTCAATTCGCAATATTTGGGCAAGTGGCAAAATTTGGGTCAATTCTGACGTCATCAAGATGGCCGAAAAAGCTCGCTAGCTCCCGAAATACTGCAAGTTGGGAGCTCTAGTTTGTTGGACACGTCTCGGAAGAGCCGCCCGCATCCACTGATTCCATGAAAAGCACTTTTCAAGTTGGGTCCGAAAATTAAAATTTCTCACAGGGAGCTCCCTGTGAGCACCGGCACTTTTGATCAAATTTTTTTTTATGCGATTTTATGATAGAAAATGATAGAGTAGACATCACTGAAGAGGGTTTGTGTGCGGGGAAGGGGTCAATTCGCAATATTTGGGCAAGTGGCAAAATTTGGGTCAATTCTGACGTCATCAAGATGGCCGAAAAAGCTCGCTAGCTCCCGAAATACTGCAAGTTGGGAGCTCTAGTTTGTTGGACACGTCTCGGAAGAGCCGCCCGCATCCACTGATTCCATGAAAAGCACTTTTCAAGTTGGGTCCGAAAATTAAAATTTCTCACAGGGAGCTCCCTGTGAGCACCGGCACTTTTGATCAAAATGTTTTTTATGCGATTTTATGATAGAAAATGATTGAGTAGACATCACTGAAGAGGGTTTGTGTGCGGGAAAGGGGTCAATTCGCAATATTTGGGCAAGTGGCAAAATTTGGGTCAATTCTGACGTCATCAAGATGGCCGAAAAAGCTCGCTAGCTCCCGAAATACTGCAAGTTGGGAGCTCTAGTTTGTTGGACACGTCTCGGAAGAGCCGCCCGCATCCACTGATTCCATGAAAAGCACTTTTCAAGTTGGGTCCAAAAATTAAAATTTCTCACAGGGCACCGGCACTTTTGATCAAAATTTTTTTCTACGATTTTATGATAGAAAATGATAGAGTAGACATCACTGAAGAGGGTTTGTGTGCGGGGAAGGGGTCAATTCGCAATATTTGGGCAAGTGGCAAAATTTGGGTCAATTCTGACGTCATCAAGATGGCCGAAAAAGCTCGCTAGCTCCCGAAATACTGCAAGTTGGGAGCTCTAGTTTGTTGGACACGTCTCGGAAGAGCCGCCCGCATCCACTGATTCCATGAAAAGCACTTTTCAAGTTGGGTCCGAAAATTAAAATTTCTCACAGGGAGCTCCCTGTGAGCACCGGCACTTTTGATCAAATTTTTTTTTATGCGATTTTATGATAGAAAATGATAGAGTAGACATCACTGAAGAGGGTTTGTGTGCGGGGAAGGGGTCAATTCGCAATATTTGGGCAAGTGGCAAAATTTGGGTCAATTCTGACGTCATCAAGATGGCCGAAAAAGCTCGCTAGCTCCCGAAATACTGCAAGTTGGGAGCTCTAGTTTGTTGGACACGTCTCGGAAGAGCCGCCCGCATCCACTGATTCCATGAAAAGCACTTTTCAAGTTGGGTCCGAAAATTAAAATTTCTCACAGGGAGCTCCCTGTGAGCACCGGCACTTTTGATCAAAATGTTTTTTATGCGATTTTATGATAGAAAATGATTGAGTAGACATCACTGAAGAGGGTTTGTGTGCGGGAAAGGGGTCAATTCGCAATATTTGGGCAAGTGGCAAAATTTGGGTCAATTCTGACGTCATCAAGATGGCCGAAAAAGCTCGCTAGCTCCCGAAATACTGCAAGTTGGGAGCTCTAGTTTGTTGGACACGTCTCGGAAGAGCCGCCCGCATCCACTGATTCCATGAAAAGCACTTTTCAAGTTGGGTCCAAAAATTAAAATTTCTCACAGGGCACCGGCACTTTTGATCAAAATTTTTTTCTACGATTTTATGATAGAAAATGATAGAGTAGACATCACTGAAGAGGGTTTGTGTGCGGGGAAGGGGTCAATTCGCAATATTTGGGCAAGTGGCAAAATTTGGGTCAATTCTGACGTCATCAAGATGGCCGAAAAAGCTCGCTAGCTCCCGAAATACTGCAAGTTGGGAGCTCTAGTTTGTTGGACACGTCTCGGAAGAGCCGCCCGCATCCACTGATTCCATGAAAAGCACTTTTCAAGTTGGGTCCGAAAATTAAAATTTCTCACAGGGAGCTCCCTGTGAGCACCGGCACTTTTGATCAAAATTTTTTTTATGCGATTTTATGATAGAAAATGATAGAGTAGACATCACTGAAGAGGGTTTGTGTGCGGGGAAGGGGTCAATTCGCAAAATTTGGGTCAATTCTGACGTCATCAAGATGGCCGAAAAAGCTCGCTAGCTCCCGAAATACTGCAAGTTGGGAGCTCTAGTTTGTTGGACATGTCTCGGAAGAGCCGCCCGCATCCACTGATTCCATGAAAAGCACTTTTCAAGTTGGGTCCGAAAATTAAAATATCTCACAGGGAGCTCCCTGTGAGCACCGGCACTTTTGATCAAATTTTTTTTTATGCGATTTTATGATAGAAAATGATAGAGTAGACATCACTGAAGAGGGTTTGTGTGCGGGGAAGGGGTCAATTCGCAATATTTGGGCAAGTGGCAAAATTTGGGTCAATTCTGACGTCATCAAGATGGCCGAAAAAGCTCGCTAGCTCCCGAAATACTGCAAGTTGGGAGCTCTAGTTTGTTGGACACGTCTCGGAAGAGCCGCCCGCATCCACTGATTCCATGAAAAGCACTTTTCAAGTTGGGTCCGAAAATTAAAATTTCTCACAGGGAGCTCCCTGTGAGCACCGGCACTTTTGATCAAAATGTTTTTTATGCGATTTTATGATAGAAAATGATTGAGTAGACATCACTGAAGAGGGTTTGTGTGCGGGGAAGGGGTCAATTCGCAATATTTGGGCAAGTGGCAAAATTTGGGTCAATTCTGACGTCATCAAGATGGCCGAAAAAGCTCGCTAGCTCCCGAAATACTGCAAGTTGGGAGCTCTAGTTTGTTGGACACGTCTCGGAAGAGCCGCCCGCATCCACTGATTCCATGAAAAGCACTTTTCAAGTTGGGTCCAAAAATTAAAATTTCTCACAGGGCACCGGCACTTTTGATCAAAATTTTTTTCTACGATTTTATGATAGAAAATGATAGAGTAGACATCACTGAAGAGGGTTTGTGTGCGGGGAAGGGGTCAATTCGCAATATTTGGGCAAGTGGCAAAATTTGGGTCAATTCTGACGTCATCAAGATGGCCGAAAAAGCTCGCTAGCTCCCGAAATACTGCAAGTTGGGAGCTCTAGTTTGTTGGACACGTCTCGGAAGAGCCGCCCGCATCCACTGATTCCATGAAAAGCACTTTTCAAGTTGGGTCCGAAAATTAAAATTACTCACAGGGAGCTCCCTGTGAGCACCGGCACTTTTGATCAAAATTTTTTTTATGCGATTTTATGATAGAAAATGATAGAGTAGACATCACTGAAGAGGGTTTGTGTGCGGGGAAGGGGTCAATTCGCAAAATTTGGGTCAATTCTGACGTCATCAAGATGGCCGAAAAAGCTCGCTAGCTCCCGAAATACTGCAAGTTGGGAGCTCTAGTTTGTTGGACACGTCTCGGAAGAGCCGCCCGCATCCACTGATTCCATGAAAAGCACTTTTCAAGTTGGGTCCGAAAATTAAAATTTCTCACAGGGAGCTCCCTGTGAGCACCGGCACTTTTGATCAAAATTTTTTTTATGCGATTTTATGATAGAAAATGATAGAGTAGACATCACTGAAGAGGGTTTGTGTGCGGGGAAGGGGTCAATTCGCAAAATTTGGGTCAATTCTGACGTCATCAAGATGGCCGAAAAAGCTCGCTAGCTCCCGAAATACTGCAAGTTGGGAGCTCTAGTTTGTTGGACATGTCTCGGAAGAGCCGCCCGCATCCACTGATTCCATGAAAAGCACTTTTCAAGTTGGGTCCGAAAATTAAAATATCTCACAGGGAGCTCCCTGTGAGCACCGGCACTTTTCATCAAAATTTTTTTTATGCGATTTTATGATAGAAAATGATAGAGTAGACATCACTGAAGAGGGTTTGTGTGCGGGGAAGGGGTCAATTCGCAATATTTGGGCAAGTGGCAAAATTGGGGTCAATTCTGACGTCATCAAGATGGCCGAAAAAGCTCGCTAGCTCCCGAAATACTGCAAGTTGGGAGCTCTAGTTTGTTGGACACGTCTCGGAAGAGCCGCCCGCATCCACTGATTCCATGAAAAGCACTTTTCAAGTTGGGTCCGAAAATTAAAATTTCTCAAAGGGAGCTCCCTGTGAGCACCGGCACTTTTCATCAAAATTTTTTTTATGCGATTTTATGATAGAAAATGATAGAGTAGACATCACTGAACAGGGTTTGTGTGCGGGGAAGGGGTCAATTCGCAATATTTGGGCAAGTGGCAAAATTTGGGTCAATTCTGACGTCATCAAGATGGCCGAAAAAGCTCGCTAGCTCCCGAAATACTGCAAGTTGGGAGCTCTAGTTTGTTGGACACGTCTCGGAAGAGCCGCCCGCATCCACTGATTCCATGAAAAGCACTTTTCAAGTTGGGTCCGAAAATTAAAATTTCTCACAGGGAGCTCCCTGTGAGCACCGGCACTTTTGATCAAATTTTTTTTTATGCGATTTTATGATAGAAAATGATAGAGTAGACATCACTGAAGAGGGTTTGTGTGCGGGGAAGGGGTCAATTCGCAATATTTGGGCAAGTGGCAAAATTTGGGTCAATTCTGACGTCATCAAGATGGCCGAAAAAGCTCGCTAGCTCCCGAAATACTGCAAGTTGGGAGCTCTAGTTTGTTGGACACGTCTCGGAAGAGCCGCCCGCATCCACTGATTCCATGAAAAGCACTTTTCAAGTTGGGTCCGAAAATTAAAATTTCTCACAGGGAGCTCCCTGTGAGCACCGGCACTTTTGATCAAAATGTTTTTTATGCGATTTTATGATAGAAAATGATTGAGTAGACATCACTGAAGAGGGTTTGTGTGCGGGGAAGGGGTCAATTCGCAATATTTGGGCAAGTGGCAAAATTTGGGTCAATTCTGACGTCATCAAGATGGCCGAAAAAGCTCGCTAGCTCCCGAAATACTGCAAGTTGGGAGCTCTAGTTTGTTGGACACGTCTCGGAAGAGCCGCCCGCATCCACTGATTCCATGAAAAGCACTTTTCAAGTTGGGTCCAAAAATTAAAATTTCTCACAGGGCACCGGCACTTTTGATCAAAATTTTTTTCTACGATTTTATGATAGAAAATGATAGAGTAGACATCACTGAAGAGGGTTTGTGTGCGGGGAAGGGGTCAATTCGCAATATTTGGGCAAGTGGCAAAATTTGGGTCAATTCTGACGTCATCAAGATGGCCGAAAAAGCTCGCTAGCTCCCGAAATACTGCAAGTTGGGAGCTCTAGTTTGTTGGACACGTCTCGGAAGAGCCGCCCGCATCCACTGATTCCATGAAAAGCACTTTTCAAGTTGGGTCCGAAAATTAAAATTTCTCACAGGGAGCTCCCTGTGAGCACCGGCACTTTTGATCAAAATGTTTTTTATGCGATTTTATGATAGAAAATGATAGAGTAGACATCACTGAAGAGGGTTTGTTTGCGGGGAAGGGGTCAATTCGCAATATTTGGGCAAGTGGCAAAATTTGGGTCAATTCTGACGTCATCAAGATGGCCGAAAAAGCTCGCTAGCTCCCGAAATACTGCAAGTTGGGAGCTCTAGTTTGTTGGACACGTCTCGGAAGAGCCGCCCGCATCCACTGATTCCATGAAAAGCACTTTTAAAGTTGGGTCCAAAAATTAAAATTTCTCACAGGGCACCGGCACTTTTGATCAAAATTTTTTTCTACGATTTTATGATAGAAAATGATAGAGTAGACATCACTGAAGAGGGTTTGTGTGCGGGGAAGGGGTCAATTCGCAATATTTGGGCAAGTGGCAAAATTTGGGTCAATTCTGACGTCATCAAGATGGCCGAAAAAGCTCGCTAGCTCCCGAAATACTGCAAGTTGGGAGCTCTAGTTTGTTGAACACGTCTCGGAAGAGCCGCCCGCATCCACTGATTCCATGAAAAGCACTTTTCAAGTTGGGTCCGAAAATTAAAATTTCTCACAGGGAGCTCCCTGTGAGCACCGGCACTTTTGATCAAAATTTTTTTTATGCGATTTTATGATAGAAAATGATAGAGTAGACATCACTGAAGAGGGTTTGTGTGCGGGGAAGGGTTCAATTCGCAATATTTGGGCAAGTGGCAAAATTTGGGTCAATTCTGACGTCATCAAGATGGCCGAAAAATCTCGGTAGCTCCCGAAATACTGCAAGTTGGGAGCTCTAGTTTGTTGGACACGTCTCGGAAGAGCCGCCCGCATCCACTGATTCCATGAAAAGCACTTTTCAAGTTGGGTCCGAAAATTAAAATTTCTCACAGGGAGCTCCCTGTGAGCACCGGCACTTTTGATCAAAATTTTTTTTATGCGATTTTATGATAGAAAATGATAGAGTAGACATCACTGAAGAGGGTTTGTGTGCGGGGAAGGGGTCAATTCGCAATATTTGGGCAAGTGGCAAAATTTGGGTCAATTCTGACGTCATCAAGATGGCCGAAAAAGCTCGCTAGCTCCCGAAATACTGCAAGTTGGGAGCTCTAGTTTGTTGGACACGTCTCGGAAGAGCCGCCCGCATCCACTGATTCAATGAAAAGCACTTTTCAAGTTGGGTCCGAAAATTAAAATTTCTCACAGGGAGCTCCCTGTGAGCACCGGCACTTTTGATCAAAATTTTTTTTATGCGATTTTATGATAGAAAATGATAGAGTAGACATCACTGAAGAGGGTTTGTGTGCGGGGAAGGGGTCAATTCGCAATATTTGGGCAAGTGGCAAAATTTGGGTCAATTCTGACGTCATCAAGATGGCCGAAAAAGCTCGCTAGCTCCCGAAATACTGCAAGTTGGGAGCTCTAGTTTGTTGGACACGTCTCGGAAGAGCCGCCCGCATCCACTGATTCCATGAAAAGCACTTTTCAAGTTGGGTCCGAAAATTAAAATTTCTCACAGGGAGCTCCCTGTGAGCATCGGCACTTTTGATCAAAATTTTTTTTATGCGATTTTAGGATAGAAAATGATAGAGTAGACATCACTGAAGAGGGTTTGTGTGCGGGGAAGGGGTCAATTCGCAATATTTGGGCAAGTGGCAAAATTTGGGTCAATTCTGACGTCATCAAGATGGCCGAAAAAGCTCGCTAGCTCCCGAAATACTGCAAGTTGGGAGCTCTAGTTTGTTGGACACGTCTGGGAAGAGCCGCCCGCATCCACTGATTCCATGAAAAGCACTTTTCAAGTTGGGTCCGAAAATTAAAATTTCTCACAGGGAGCTCCCTGTGAGCACCGGCACTTTTCATCAAATTTTTTTTTATGCGATTTTATGATAGAAAATGATAGAGTAGACATCACTGAACAGGGTTTGTGTGCGGGGAAGGGGTCAATTCGCAATATTTGGGCAAGTGGCAAAATTTGGGTTAATTCTGACGTCATCAAGATGGCCGAAAAAGCTCGCTAGCTCCCGAAATACTGCAAGTTGGGAGCTCTAGTTTGTTGGACACGTCTCGGAAGAGCCGCCCGCATCCACTGATTCCATGAAAAGCACTTTTCAAGTTGGGTCCGAAAATTAAAATTTCTCACAGGGAGCTCCCTGTGAGCACCGGCACTTTTCATCAAATTTTTTTTTATGCGATTTTATGACAGAAAATGATAGAGTAGACATCACTGAAGAGGGTTTGTGTGCGGGGAAGGGGTCAATTCGCAATATTTGGGCAAGTGGCAAAATTTGGGTCAATTCTGACGTCATCAAGATGGCCGAAAAAGCTCGCTAGCTCCCGAAATACTGCAAGTTGGGAGCTCTAGTTTGTTGGACACGTCTCGGAAGAGCCGCCCGCATCCACTGATTCCATGAAAAGCACTTTTCAAGTTGGGTCCGAAAATTAAAATTTCTCACAGGGAGCTCCCTGTGAGCACCGGCACTTTTGATCAAATTTTTTTTTATGCGATTTTATGATAGAAAATGATAGAGTAGACATCACTGAAGAGGGTTTGTGTGCGGGGAAGGGGTCAATTCGCAATATTTGGGCAAGTGGCAAAATTTGGGTCAATTCTGACGTCATCAAGATGGCCGAAAAAGCTCGCTAGCTCCCGAAATACTGCAAGTTGGGAGCTCTAGTTTGTTGGACACGTCTCGGAAGAGCCGCCCGCATCCACTAATTCAATGAAAAGCACTTTTCAAGTTGGGTCCGAAAATTAAAATTTCTCACAGGGAGCTCCCTGTGAGCACCGGCACTTTTGATCAAAATTTTTTTATGCGATTTTATGATAGAAAATGATAGAGTAGACATCACTGAAGAGGGTTTGTGTGCGGGGAAGGGGTCAATTCGCAATATTTGGGCAAGTGGCAAAATTTGGGTCAATTCTGACGTCATCAAGATGGCCGAAAAAGCTCGCTAGCTCCCGAAATACTGCAAGTTGGGAGCTCTAGTTTGTTGGACACGTCTCGGAAGAGCCGCCCGCATCCACTGATTCCATGAAAAGCACTTTTCAAGTTGGGTCCGAAAATTAAAATTTCTCACAGGGAGCTCCCTGTGAGCACCGGCACTTTTGATCAAATTTTTTTTTATGCGATTTTATGATAGAAAATGATAGAGTAGACATCACTGAAGAGGGTTTGTGTGCGGGGAAGGGGTCAATTCGCAATATTTGGGCAAGTGGCAAAATTTGGGTCAATTCTGACGTCATCAAGATGGCCGAAAAAGCTCGCTAGCTCCCGAAATACTGCAAGTTGGGAGCTCTAGTTTGTTGGACACGTCTCGGAAGAGCCGCCCGCATCCACTGATTCCATGAAAAGCACTTTTCAAGTTGGGTCCGAAAATTAAAATTTCTCACAGGGAGCTCCCTGTGAGCACCGGCACTTTTGATCAAATTTTTTTTTATGCGATTTTATGATAGAAAATGATAGAGTAGACATCACTGAAGAGGGTTTGTGTGCGGGGAAGGGGTCAATTCGCAATATTTGGGCAAGTGGCAAAATTTGGGTTAATTCTGACGTCATCAAGATGGCCGAAAAAGCTCGCTAGCTCCCGAAATACTGCAAGTTGGGAGCTCTAGTTTGTTGGACACGTCTCGGAAGAGCCGCCCGCATCCACTGATTCCATGAAAAGCACTTTTCAAGTTGGGTCCGAAAATTAAAATTTCTCACAGGGAGCTCCCTTTGAGCACCGGCACTTTTGATCAAATTTTTTTTTATGCGATTTTATGATAGAAAATGATAGAGTAGACATCACTGAAGAGGGTTTGTGTGCGGGGAAGGGGTCAATTCGCAATATTTGGGCAAGTTGCAAAATTTGGGTTAATTCTGACGTCATCAAGATGGCCGAAAAAGCTCGCTAGCTCCCGAAATACTGCAAGTTGGGAGCTCTAGTTTGTTGGACACGTCTCGGAAGAGCCGCCCGCATCCACTGATTCCATGAAAAGCACTTTTCAAGTTGGGTCCGAAAATTAAAATTTCTCACAGGGAGCTCCCTGTGAGCACCGGCACTTTTGATCAAATTTTTTTTTATGCGATTTTATGATAGAAAATGATAGAGTAGACATCACTGAAGAGGGTTTGTGTGCGGGGAAGGGGTCAATTCGCAATATTTGGGCAAGTGGCAAAATTTGGGTCAATTCTGACGTCATCAAGATGGCCGAAAAAGCTCGCTAGCTCCCGAAATACTGCAAGTTGGGAGCTCTAGTTTGTTGGACACGTCTCGGAAGAGCCGCCCGCATCCACTGATTCCATGAAAAGCACTTTTCAAGTTGGGTCCGAAAATTAAAATTTCTCACAGGGAGCTCCCTGTGAGCACCGGCACTTTTCATCAAATTTTTTTTTATGCGATTTTATGATAGAAAATGATAGAGTAGACATCACTGAAGAGGGTTTGTGTGCGGGGAAGGGGTCAATTCGCAATATTTGGGCAAGTGGCAAAATTTGGGTCAATTCTGACGTCATCAAGATGGCCGAAAAAGCTCGCTAGCTCCCGAAATACTGCAAGTTGGGAGCTCTAGTTTGTTGGACACGTCTCGGAAGAGCCGCCCGCATCCACTGATTCCATGAAAAGCACTTTTCAAGTTGGGTCCGAAAATTAAAATTTCTCACAGGGAGCTCCCTGTGAGCACCGGCACTTTTGATCAAATTTTTTTTATGCGATTTTATGATAGAAAATGATAGAGTAGACATCACTGAAGAGGGTTTGTGTGCGGGGAAGGGGTCAATTCGCAATATTTGGGCAAGTGGCAAAATTTGGGTCAATTCTGACGTCATCAAGATGGCCGAAAAAGCTCGCTAGCTCCCGAAATACTGCAAGTTGGGAGCTCTAGTTTGTTGGACACGTCTCGGAAGAGCCGCCCGCATCCACTGATTCCATGAAAAGCACTTTTCAAGTTGGGTCCGAAAATTAAAATTTCTCACAGGGAGCTCCCTGTGAGCACCGGCACTTTTGATCAAAATTTTTTTTATGCGATTTTATGATAGAAAATGATAGAGTAGACATCACTGAAGAGGGTTTGTGTGCGGGGAAGGGGTCAATTCGCAATATTTGGGCAAGTGGCAAAATTTGGGTTAATTCTGACGTCATCAAGATGGCCGAAAAAGCTCGCTAGCTCCCGAAATACTGCAAGTTGGGAGCTCTAGTTTGTTGGACACGTCTCGGAAGAGCCGCCCGCATCCACTGATTCCATGAAAAGCACTTTTCAAGTTGGGTCCGAAAATTAAAATTTCTCACAGGGAGCTCCCTGTGAGCACCGGCACTTTTGATCAAAATTTTTTTTATGCGATTTTATGATAGAAAATGATAGAGTAGACATCACTGAAGAGGGTTTGTGTGCGGGGAAGGGGTCAATTCGCAATATTTGGGCAAGTGGCAAAATTTGGGTTAATTCTGACGTCATCAAGATGGCCGAAAAAGCTCGCTAGCTCCCGAAATACTGCAAGTTGGGAGCTCTAGTTTGTTGGACACGTCTCGGAAGAGCCGCCCGCATCCACTGATTCCATGAAAAGCACTTTTCAAGTTGGGTCCGAAAATTAAAATTTCTCACAGGGAGCTCCCTGTGAGCACCGGCACTTTTGATCAAAATTTTTTTTTATGCGATTTTATGATAGAAAATGATAGAGTAGACATCACTGAAGAGGGTTTGTGTGCGGGGAAGGGGTCAATTCGCAATATTTGGGCAAGTGGCAAAAGTTGGGTCAATTCTGACGTCATCAAGATGGCCGAAAAAGCTCGCTAGCTCCCGAAATACTGCAAGTTGGGAGCTCTAGTTTGTTGGACACGTCTCGGAAGAGCCGCCCGCATCCACTGATTCCATGAAAAGCACTTTTCAAGTTGGGTCCGAAAATTAAAATTTCTCACAGTGAGCACCGGCACTTTTGATCAAATTTTTTTTTATGCGATTTTATGATAGAAAATGATAGAGTAGACATCACTGAAGAGGGTTTGTGTGCGGGGAAGGGGTCAATTCGCAATATTTGGGCAAGTGGCAAAATTTGGGTTAATTCTGACGTCATCAAGATGGCCGAAAAAGCTCGCTAGCTCCCGAAATACTGCAAGTTGGGAGCTCTAGTTTGTTGGACACGTCTCGGAAGAGCCGCCCGCATCCACTGATTCCATGAAAAGCACTTTTCAAGTTGGGTCCGAAAATTAAAATTTCTCACAGGGAGCTCCCTGTGAGCACCGGCACTTTTGATCAAAATTTTTTTTATGCGATTTTATGATAGAAAATGATAGAGTAGACATCACTGAAGAGGTTTTGTGTGCGGGGAAGGGGTCAATTCGCAATATTTGGGCAAGTGGCAAAATTTGGGTCAATTCTGACGTCATCAAGATGGCCGAAAAAGCTCGCTAGCTCCCGAAATACTGCAAGTTGGGAGCTCTAGTTTGTTGGACACGTCTCGGAAGAGCCGCCCGCATCCACTGATTCCATGAAAAGCACTTTTCATGTTGGGTCCGAAAATTAAAATTTCTCACAGGGAGCTCCCTGTGAGCACCGGCACTTTTGATCAAAATTTTTTTTTATGCGATTTTATGATAGAAAATGATAGAGTAGACATCACTGAAGAGGGTTTGTGTGCGGGGAAGGGGTCAATTCGCAATATTTGGGCAAGTGGCAAAATTTGGGTCAATTCTGACGTCATCAAGATGGCCGAAAAAGCTCGCTAGCTCCCGAAATACTGCAAGTTGGGAGCTCTAGTTTGTTGGACACGTCTCGGAAGAGCCGCCCGCATCCACTGATTCCATGAAAAGCACTTTTCAAGTTGGGTCCGAAATTTAAAATTTCTCACAGGGAGCTCCCTGTGAGCACCGGCACTTTTGATCAAAAATTTTTTTATGCGATTTTATGATAGAAAATGATAGAGTAGACATCACTGAAGAGGGTTTGTGTGCGGGGAAGGGGTCAATTCGCAATATTTGGGCAAGTGGCAAAATTTGGGTCAATTCTGACGTCATCAAGATGGCCGAAAAAGCTCGCTAGCTCCCGAAATACTGCAAGTTGGAAGCTCTAGTTTGTTGGACACGTCTCGGAAGAGCCGCCCGCATCCACTGATTCCATGAAAAGCACTTTTCAAGTTGGGTCCGAAAATTAAAATTTCTCACAGGGAGCTCCCTGTGAGCACCGGCACTTTTGATCAAAATTTTTTTTATGCGATTTTATGATAGAAAATGATAGAGTAGACATCACTGAAGAGGGTTTGTGTGCGGGGAAGGGGTCAATTCGCAATATTTGGGCAAGTGGCAAAATTTGGGTTAATTCTGACGTCATCAAGATGGCCGAAAAAGCTCGCTAGCTCCCGAAATACTGCAAGTTGGGAGCTCTAGTTTGTTGGACACGTCTCGGAAGAGCCGCCCGCATCCACTGATTCCATGAAAAGCACTTTTCAAGTTGGGTCCGAAAATTAAAATTTCTCACAGGGAGCTCCCTGTGAGCACCGGCACTTTTGATCAAAATTTTTTTTATGCGATTTTATGATAGAAAATGATAGAGTAGACATCACTGAAGAGGGTTTGTGTGCGGGGAAGGGGTCAATTCGCAATATTTGGGCAAGTGGCAAAATTTGGGTCAATTCTGACGTCATCAAGATGGCCGAAAAAGCTCGCTAGCTCCCGAAATACTGCAAGTTGGGAGCTCTAGTTTGTTGGACACGTCTCGGAAGAGCCGCCCGCATCCACTGATTCCATGAAAAGCACTTTTCAAGTTGGGTCCGAAAATTAAAATTTCTCACAGGGAGCTCCCTGTGAGCACCGGCACTTTTGATCAAATTTTTTTTATGCGATTTTATGATAGAAAATGATAGAGTAGACATCACTGAAGAGGGTTTGTGTGCGGGGAAGGGGTCAATTCGCAATATTTGGGCAAGTGGCAAAATTTGGGTCAATTCTGACGTCATCAAGATGGCCGAAAAAGCTCGCTAGCTCCCGAAATACTGCAAGTTGGGAGCTCTAGTTTGTTGGACACGTCTCGGAAGAGCCGCCCGCATCCACTGATTCCATGAAAAGCACTTTTCAAGTTGGGTCCGAAAATTAAAATTTCTCACAGTGAGCACCGGCACTTTTGATCAAATTTTTTTTTATGCGATTTTATGATAGAAAATGATAGAGTAGACATCACTGAAGAGGGTTTGTGTGCGGGGAAGGGGTCAATTCGCAATATTTGGGCAAGTGGCAAAATTTGGGTTAATTCTGACGTCATCAAGATGGCCGAAAAAGCTCGCTAGCTCCCGAAATACTGCAAGTTGGGAGCTCTAGTTTGTTGGACACGTCTCGGAAGAGCCGCCCGCATCCACTGATTCCATGAAAAGCACTTTTCAAGTTGGGTCCGAAAATTAAAATTTCTCACAGGGAGCTCCCTGTGAGCACCGGCACTTTTGATCAAAATTTTTTTTATGCGATTTTATGATAGAAAATGATAGAGTAGACATCACTGAAGAGGTTTTGTGTGCGGGGAAGGGGTCAATTCGCAATATTTGGGCAAGTGGCAAAATTTGGGTCAATTCTGACGTCATCAAGATGGCCGAAAAAGCTCGCTAGCTCCCGAAATACTGCAAGTTGGGAGCTCTAGTTTGTTGGACACGTCTCGGAAGAGCCGCCCGCATCCACTGATTCCATGAAAAGCACTTTTCATGTTGGGTCCGAAAATTAAAATTTCTCACAGGGAGCTCCCTGTGAGCACCGGCACTTTTGATCAAAATTTTTTTTTATGCGATTTTATGATAGAAAATGATAGAGTAGACATCACTGAAGAGGGTTTGTGTGCGGGGAAGGGGTCAATTCGCAATATTTGGGCAAGTGGCAAAATTTGGGTCAATTCTGACGTCATCAAGATGGCCGAAAAAGCTCGCTAGCTCCCGAAATACTGCAAGTTGGGTGCTCTAGTTTGTTGGACACGTCTCGGAAGAGCCGCCCGCATCCACTGATTCCATGAAAAGCACTTTTCAAGTTGGGTCCGAAATTTAAAATTTCTCACAGGGAGCTCCCTGTGAGCACCGGCACTTTTGATCAAAAATTTTTTTATGCGATTTTATGATAGAAAATGATAGAGTAGACATCACTGAAGAGGGTTTGTGTGCGGGGAAGGGGTCAATTCGCAATATTTGGGCAAGTGGCAAAATTTGGGTCAATTCTGACGTCATCAAGATGGCCGAAAAAGCTCGCTAGCTCCCGAAATACTGCAAGTTGGAAGCTCTAGTTTGTTGGACACGTCTCGGAAGAGCCGCCCGCATCCACTGATTCCATGAAAAGCACTTTTCAAGTTGGGTCCGAAAATTAAAATTTCTCACAGGGAGCTCCCTGTGAGCACCGGCACTTTTGATCAAATTTTTTTTTATGCGATTTTATGATAGAAAATGATAGAGTAGACATCACTGAAGAGGGTTTGTGTGCGGGGAAGGGGTCAATTCGCAATATTTGGGCAAGTGGCAAAATTTGGGTCAATTCTGACGTCATCAAGATGGCCGAAAAAGCTCGCTAGCTCCCGAAATACTGCAAGTTTGGAGCTCTAGTTTGTTGGACACGTCTCGGAAGAGCCGCCCGCATCCACTGATTCCATGAAAAGCACTTTTCAAGTTGGGTCCGAAAATTAAAATTTCTCACAGGGAGCTCCCTGTGAGCACCGGCACTTTTGATCAAAATTTTTTTTTATGCGATTTTATGATAGAAAATGATAGAGTAGACATCACTGAAGAGGGTTTGTGTGCGGGGAAGGGGTCAATTCGCAATATTTGGGCAAGTGGCAAAATTTGGGTCAATTCTGACGTCATCAAGATGGCCGAAAAAGCTCGCTAGCTCCCGAAATACTGCAAGTTGGGAGCTCTAGTTTGTTGGACACGTCTCGGAAGAGCCGCCCGCATCCACTGATTCCATGAAAAGCACTTTTCAAGTTGGGTCCGAAAATTAAAATTTCTCACAGGGAGCTCCCTGTGAGCACCGGCACTTTTGATCAAAATTTTTTTTTTATGCGATTTTATGATAGAAACTGATAGAGTAGACATCACTGAAGAGGGTTTGTGTGCGGGGAAGGGGTCAATTCGCAATATTTGGGCAATTGGCAAAATTTGGGTCAATTCTGACGTCATCAAGATGGCCGAAAAAGCTCGCTAGCTCCCGAAATACTGCAAGTTGGGAGCTCTAGTTTGTTGGACACGTCTCGGAAGAGCCGCCCGCATCCACTGATTCCATGAAAAGCTTTTTTCAAGTTGGGTCCGAAATTTAAAATTTCTCACAGGGAGCTCCCTGTGAGCACCGGCACTTTTGATCAAAATTTTTTTTATGCGATTTTATGATAGAAAATGATAGAGTAGACATCACTGAAGAGGGTTTGTGTGCGGGGAAGGGGTCAATTCGCAATATTTGGGCAAGTGGCAAAATTTGGGTCAATTCTGACGTCATCAAGATGGCCGAAAAAGCTCGCTAGCTCCCGAAATACTGCAAGTTGGAAGCTCTAGTTTGTTGGACACGTCTCGGAAGAGCCGCCCGCATCCACTGATTCCATGAAAAGCACTTTTCAAGTTGGGTCCGAAAATTAAAATTTCTCACAGGGAGCTCCCTGTGAGCACCGGCACTTTTGATCAAATTTTTTTTTATGCGATTTTATGATAGAAAATGATAGAGTAGACATCACTGAAGAGGGTTTGTGTGCGGGGAAGGGGTCAATTCGCAATATTTGGGCAAATGGCATAATTTGGGTCAATTCTGACGTCATCAAGATGGCCGAAAAAGCTCGCTAGCTCCCGAAATACTGCAAGTTGGGAGCTCTAGTTTGTTGGACACGTCTCGGAAGAGCCGCCCGCATCCACTGATTCCATGAAAAGCACTTTTCAAGTTGGGTCCGAAAATTAAAATTTCTCACAGGGAGCTCCCTGTGAGCACCGGCACTTTTGATCAAAATTTTTTTTATGCGATTTTATGATAGAAAATGATAGAGTAGACATCACTGAAGAGGGTTTGTGTGCGGGGAAGGGGTCAATTCGCAATATTTGGGCAAGTGGCAAAATTTGGGTCAATTCTGACGTCATCAAGATGGCCGAAAAAGCTCGCTAGCTCCCGAAATACTGCAAGTTGGGAGCTCTAGTTTGTTGGACACGTCTCGGAAGAGCCACCTGCATCCACTGATTCCATGAAAATCACTTTTCAAAATGGCTCAAAAATTAAAATTCCTCACAGCTCCTGAAATTCTGCAAGTTGGGAGGTCTAGTTTGTTGGACACGTCTCGGAAGAGCCGCCTGCATCCACTGATTCCATGAATATCACTTTTCAAAATGGCTCAAAAATTTAAATTTCTCACAGCTCCTGAAATTGTGCAAGTTGGGAGCTCTAATTACAGGCTGAAAATACAAAATCGTAGTTTGCCGGCAATTTTGGCTCCATGTTGCGGGACTATATATCGCGATGAAAGTTATCATATCCGGTGGAGGTGCACTCTTTTTTCTAGTGTGATTCTTGGGGGTCAAAATTGTAACACTTTTGCAAGGGTGGGGCGGTGGAGGGGGGTTAAATGTCGATAAGTTTGTTTTTTAGTTTTGTGTGGACAAAATTTTAAGTCAAAAATTGTCCATACTTTCCGAACTAACTGATACGCCGTGTTCTAGTGAGAGTCTGTAGCGTCAGTTCAGCTGCCCGCTTCGCCTGGGGCGCGGAGGAGGAGGGGTTGGTTAACTGTTGATATTTAGGGGCCAAATAAACATTTAAATTTGTGTCGAATTCTCTAATATCACTATTAATATTGATAATTACAATAATAATTATGGATTTGTATTGCGCGCGTCCCTGATAATTATCAAACGCACATTATATAAAAGTATTTAAACAAAACAAGCATTTCTAATTATGTTAGACAGAATGATGAAGGATTAAAATGAATCATAACGATAGACAGAAATCTTTTTACCTGCAATTAGCTTCAGTAGTCTTGCATCTGAAAATCAAACTTTACGGCAATGCGGCATCTTTAGTCTGAAACCACGAGCAAGCGCAGACACTCCAAATGCTCTTCGAAAGCATCTTCAGTGGGACTTTAGTACACGAAGCTGCCAGGGAGTAAAAACATCAGTTATCTTCGGCCATATTTAACCAGTTAGGTTGTTGGGTTGTTTGATTCTTTGTTGGGTTGTTTGTTTCTTTGTTTGTTGGGTTGTTTGTTGGGTTGTTGGGTTGTTTGTTTGTATGTTGGGTTTGTTATTGGTTGTTTGTTTGTTTTTGTTTTTTTGTCTGTTTGTTGGGTTAATGGTTTGTTTGTTTGTTTTGCTCGAGGGAAGAAAACCGGAGGGCCCAGAGAAAAACTCTCGTGGCACAAAAGAGAACCAACGCACAACTCTACTGTGGCCCTAGCCTAGAATCGAACCATGGCTCCAGTGGTGGTTCGCGAGTTACAGTACAACGTGTCACTGTCTTTGTCATGGCTTATGACCACCTCTTATAAAAGATAGTATCTAATTCACATGAGTTGTAGCTATTGGTGCATGCCATGGTGTTTTTCATAACTTACAAATTACTACTTTGTAGTAACGAATTATTTAATTTGTAATAATGCGTTATTAATTTGTAGTAATGAATTACAACGAATTACTCATTCATAATAACCAATTACTAATTCATAATAACGAATTACTAATTAGTAATTAAAAAATATTTAATTCGTAATAACGAATTACTTATTCGTAATACCGGTTTACTGATTCGTAATAACGGACTATTTTCTTGCGGATAATATATGATTTCGTTGAACGACTGGGTTTTCGTAGGAAACAGCATGACAAAACATTTAAAACCATTAATGTTTACGAAATAGTATCCAAAGTATTGATTACCTACCATGACCTGCATTTTAGGCATTTACAGTTCAGAAAAAAACTATTTAAAATAAAGGAGTAATGACCTCATCAATGGGAAACCGCTGGCAACCATGTTGGATTTATGCAAATTACGACACCCTAAATCAAGGGATAGTTTAAACAAGTTCAAGTGTACGCTTAGTTGTTTATTTTTATAGCAATAAAATTGATATTAGAATATTGTTTGATTGGCACCATTTCGAGTAAATTGCTCGCTCATGGACCAAACGGGACTTGCTAGATTAGGGTTTCTGATTAGATTGGAGAGGTTGCAATAACGAGGGGCTGCATGGGTGGTCTTTCACAGCATCAATGACAGGAATTTTGTTTCATTAGTGTTTGGGTAGTTTACTTGTGGATTTTATATTACTGTTGTTTATTTTAATTTAAATACTATAGCTTTTATTTCTTTGGACTTTTATGCGAATAAGAGTGCCGTATGATATCAGACCTTCAAAACTAAACACCAATTAAAATCCAATCTCATCCTGGTATTATCCTAGCGCAAGGGCATTGCTCTCATGGTTTAATAAAGAACACTGATCATTGAACAGAAATATTTAGGATCAAACGGCCCTGTGGAATTTACGAAATAACACATAAGAAACGGGTAAAATTCAGTGAATTCGGGCGGTTTCATTGCGTAGTACATACCATAACGAAATGACTCAGTTTTCTTGGTTGACTTGGACTCTAGGTACCGGGAAGTACAGCGCGTGCACCAGTTAGTAGTCCGGAGTGTGTGCCGTCTCCCTGCTGCAGTCTCCCCGCTGCCACCTCCCGGGCGACCGCACCCAAATATCGTCTCGTACAAGTTACTCTCGGCATGCAGTCCTCCATGGGGCAGTTCAGATCTAGGAAGCCCCAGTCTGTATGCCGTTTGGACATACTATTGCGTGTTAAGACGAGGCCAGAGTTGACCAATACCGTACTTTCCTTCTTTTCTCCTGTCACTTGGCGCTTGATGTGCTGCTGTGCCGCCACTGGCCACACTGTATCTTTCTGCTGTTGTTGCAGGTCTTGCCACGCTCACGTGTAAATGTCCAATGACCTACAATATGTTGCTGGCCATCTCCTCATGTTTTCCTTCAGTTTGCCAAGCAAGATGCTCTTTTTATGTTTCCAAACACATCATCGTTTGCCCTGCAATATTGTCTTATCGAGTATCACCGTGGTCCTATCATTTTTCAACCATAATTCGTTAAGTTTTCCTCTTTGCCGCCATGACACTAAAAACCGCTCTTTACACCACACGAACACATGAAAAGCAATCAAGCGTGACCACTTATCAATGTATAAGAACTAGGCGCTCGGTCAGCCCTTCACAAAGCATGGAAAGGAAAAATGTACGGTGGCTCATATTCGCCATTAAAGACAACTCTATTTTTTACGGCGTTAAAACGCAATAGCGCTAATCGCCGTACTATAGCGTTATATCGCCGTATTTATTGCGTTATATCGCCGTACTATAGCGTCATATCGCCGTATTTATTGCGTTATATCGACAAATTTTATTGCGTTATATCACCGTACTGTAGTATGGCGCGAAACTCATTTTGCAAATGAATGGGCGAACAAACTGGCGCCGTTCCCGAGGGCCTCGTCGATTTTTCTTCTACTGATAAGTAGGGACCTTGTCTTATGGCTATTTATTAGTTTATTTGTAATGGCTAGATGCGTATCAAAACAATGCAATGTATCTAAAATTAAATGCAATAAAACGTCTTTCTGAATGGGGCTTATCATGCAAAATTAAACATTTTTAGCCAAATTTAGCCAAACTAAAAAATAAATAGCCCTAAAACAGGTTCTCCATTTTCCTAAAAGTAGAAGAAAAATCGACGAGGCCCGGTTTATTCGCCAAGTTTTGCAAAATGAGTTTAGTGTCATACTACACTGTATACGGCGATATAACGCAATATATACGGTGATATAACGTTATAGTACGGCGATACAACGCATTTTATAACACCCAAGCATATCCTTGTCATTTGATTGGAGGAGGGTCGGTCACGTAATAACAAATAAACGTACCATTGCAAGCTACGTCATTCACCGTGCATTTGTCGTACCAATCACCGTGCATTTTTCGTTCCATCCGATTTGTTCCATTGCACGCTCGCCCGCCCTCCATTGACGAAAGTGTCTATTCGATTAAAAATGGCTGAAGCTTATTATACTTTATAGTGTTAACCTCCAATCAAATAATAACGATCTACTTGGATGATTATAAAACAAATAATGAATGTGTTTCATTCGTGCAATGGTAAGAATATTTTCATTCGTTGAAAGATAGAATGTTCCATTCAACTCGGCTTCGCCTCGTTGAATGGAATATTCCATCTTTTTTTTTTCAACTCAAGAAAATATTCTTACCATTGCACTCATAAACATTCATTATTTGTATAATAAACTACGGCGATATAACGCTATAGTACGGAGTATAACGCAATAAATACGGCGATATAACGCCGTAAATTTCACTGTGTTCTCTGGGAAGTGGCAAACATGAGCCACCGTAAATACGAGCCACCGTAGAATCGAGAGTTGTGTGTCACGATGGAGAAGTCTTCTCCGTCTGCCAATCCTGCCCGAGATATTAAGGAGCTACTGTGTAAAAATGTGACATTGTGACCCTTCTGAGCCAAGACTCTCGCGGATTAGTACAGGTGCATGTAGTGGCTGCCTGTGTTCTCGAAAGTCGAGTACAAAAACTTGTACTTTTTGGAAGCTTTGTCAACTTTCATTCCAGCAAGAGACATGGTCGGAACTAGTACAAGAAATACAAGAAATACCAGTAAAGATATTCTCGTCTTGATGACAAACTGAGCTAACGCCATGACTATTTTCTGTGGCATGACATTGAAAAAAATGTTATTAAGATTTCGTTTTGAAAGATTTAAAAAGTACAAAGTACACCGGATTGATGAAGCTGACTGATTAAAAAATGCTTACCAGTACCAGACCTCGAAAAATAGAAGTATTTCCGTTTAAAATGCTGTCAGCCTGATGAAGACCCCACTGGCGTAACCAGAAGGAGTGGGACAGGGGCAGGAGCCTCCTCCCCCTCTCCCGTTCAGAACCCTTGCTCCCCCCCCCCTTCTGTCCCTCCCCAAATCGAAAAACTGAAATGCATACATGAATGGTTCGTTACATTAAACAGCCCCCACCCAAATTATGTCTGGGTTCCCGTTGCCTCCAAATGAAAATGTCTGGTTAGGCCACTCGGTGTAACTAGGGGTGGGGTGGAGACACGGGGGGCACGTGCCCCTCCCTAAACGGCATATACTGAACGGCATAACAAGAGCGCTGAAAAGGGCCGGGCTTGTTTTGGAATAGTGAACATTTTTAACTGGCCAGAAGTGCCCCCGTAGTAAAAATGGTGCACCCCCTTGTGCCCCCCCCCCAAATTGATACCCTAGTTTCGCAGCCACTGTGAAGAAACCCTAAATCACTTGCTTACTGTTTAATGGATTGGCTCCATCGACATAATCCTGATACGAATGGGACTCAATATCCAGTTACCCGTAGATTGTTTCATTGGGAGGCATAGGGGGGTTGCTTTTCAGTCGGTGGGGGGGGGGGGGGCAGGGGCTATGTTTCGGCACTACATAATTATATACCCCGTACTCACCCAATTGTCAGCACATTGATGGTTTTTATTGTTGTTTTGTTTTGTTTTTTTGAAAACCAGAGATTGTTGAGGATGAATTGCCTGTGCCCCCCCCCCACAAAAATATATATATATATATTATAAAATAAAATAAAAATAAAATTCTCCAATAAAAAGTAGACCCTAAAGTTTGGTGATCTCACTCATTCAAGCCAAAAAAACCTGAACATTGATTCTTCTGAACCTTGCACGTCCTTAAACCAGGAACAGGGTCTTGTTTACTTTAAATTCAAGCTCCGTCACCCCGACCTAAAAATAAAAATGGTTAATTAATGTAGACTGTTTTGAAAGGCCATCCCTCATTATCACAAAGCCACTGTACAGACTAAAGTCCAGTTACTATTCAGCTGTAATCTTGAACTAGAACTTATGGAATTTATGAAAAGAATTATTATGTGAGCACCCCATGATTTCGTTCTTCTTGGTCTGTTTTAGTCATTCTTCCATTTATAGGCATTCATAAGACTACATTTTTACCATTCTTCAGTCGAACTTCTACCTACAGCGACATTTAAAGATGCATTGCCCGATTTGGGGCCAAAGGATTAAAAAATCATTTTCATTGACCAGCGAATTTAAAAAGTTTATATGTTTGTGTAACGAAAAACATAAAAAAACTAAGAATTCTGATATCAGGAACTCAAGAAGGAACACTTTTAAGTTTCTGTGGGATTTGCACCACCAGAAGTACGAACAATTTTAACAAAACAAAACAAAAGTTAGTACGGTTGTGTGTGAAGTTGTATGTCAGAACAATGGCGGTGGTTTGTTTACTTTTTTGATGGAATTTTTCACGTGTCGGACTTTTGTCGGACTTTCAGTGGCGTTGTCAAGGCTGTGATTGGTCAATACGTTAGTAGGCGGGGCTTAATGGATCGGTCTTGTGTGATGCAAGGAAGTTCGCCGTTTATAGCGCCCTCATGCGGTCAGAATACGGTCAATTGCATCATTCAAATTTGTATTGATTTTTTGTTTCAAATGGAGCGTAAGCATATCTAAAAGAAAGAAAACCAAGGCAGTGTTTACTTCTGAAGGTTCACTGCCAACAAGTCATTGAGCTCAAGTCTCATGATAACTTGAAGTCTCGAGTGCTTCAAGGCGAGTCCAAGTCAAGTCCCAAATCATACAATGATGGGACTCGCGTGCCACTCGAAGTTCAGATCTCAGACTCGAGTCCCCAACTCTGACACTACTCCGTCTTGCTGCGTTGGATAGATCGTTGGTGGCGTACACAGCAACAGTTACAACACCACAACAGGCTGCCAGTCACGCCTAGTATTATCAACAGCGCGAACAGATAGATGTCAATCCAGTTCCTCTTGATGAAGGTATGATCGATCCCGACCGGCCGGATATGTTCACCGCCAAACTCCGTGACATGAAGGATCCAAAAGGCTATGGTCTCGGCCGGGGGATTCGCTGAGGCTAAATCCTGCATAATCATCGAGGCTCGAAGTGCTTCTTCCTTGAATCTAAACAACAAGAATAAGAACAAGAAGTAGAACAACAACAACAACTACTACTACAGCAACAGGTCCAAATGACAAGCTAAGCATGGAACCGTTAAACAAAGTCCTTCAGCAAGAACATGTGGTCACTGCAGCAAGTATTTAAACAGGCCAAGAATTAAACACACTTAACACACGCACACAAGTGTGTGATTGACCTCCAATATTGTGAACCCTCCTTTGTTCAACTCTTTGTCCTGACAAACGTGGACCCCATTGTTTTCCTTTGTGATTCCAATCGTGGGCCTATTGTCCCTTTTGTTGTGAGTCCTTGGTTTGAATGTCACTACAAGTACACACATACACACACATTCCAGTTTTTGCATCCTTGTGGAGACTTCTTTTGTTCTTTCGTTTGTCCCTGTAGTTAACTTCCTCCCATAGACTTTGTGCACAAAATTCCTTGTGGAGCAGCCCTCTCTTTAGAATTTCCCTATGGAGACACATTGTTCCTTGCTTTCCCTTTTGTCTAATGTCTCCATAAGGCAGTGAATATCTATCCACACACACAACTATGATCAATTTGCCAAACCGGAATTCAGCAGTTTTGTTCTATACACATGCACAAAATCTTGCTAGCAAAACCGTTTTTGAAGAATAGTAGAAACCGCCACAAACTTAACTCGTGATGTAATTTTCACAGGTTAGCGTATGGTGTACATTCATTCAAAACTACAGGATGGACTTTGACCGTTGCTCTTGCAAAGAATCTATTGTCACTTAAAGCTAGGGTACATTCTGTCCCTCCTCTATCTATCTCCCTAACCCCGCCCCCATTTTCTCTTCACCTTTGTAGAATATTAATTAGCTCGTCCCCTTCATCGTGTCTGATGAAGTGGTTGTTGTTACACAAAAGCTCATCCAAACATTGTTATAATTGGTCTTACCTTCTTTGTTTTGTATATTAGACAAACACGGCTATCTCTGTCTTGTTCTACAGTACAATAGACCGATCCATCAAGCCCCGCCCCCTTTACGTGTTGACCAATCACAGCCTTGGCTACGCCACAAAAAGTCCGACAAAAGTCCGAAACGGTAAAAACCTATTGGAAAATGTAAACATGACGTGCGCGTACTTATAGCGCGCGCGTTCATGTCGTGCATTGTGGCATTGAAGAGACACACACTGTGCTGCCCACGTGTACAGTGTTGATGTAGCCAATGCTGTGATTGGTCAATATGTGTACGGGGCGGGACTTATTGATCAGTATATTGAGTAAAAACCTACCTTGGTTTGGTCACGACGGTCATGATGGCATCGCTCAGTGTTTCCGATGTCAGCTGGCTGATGTCCAATGATAATCCGATTCCCTTTGCTACCATTCTGTCTACATTGTAGAATTGGTCAGCGAAAAGCGGTATCCCAACGATTGGTAGAGCAGCCCACATTGACTCCAGAACACCATTCAATCCACCATGGTATACGATTGCTTTCACATTTACATGATCTGCCCCCAACAAAAATCAGAGGAAATGTGTTGATCATGTTGCTACGGAAGCGTATTTAGGACATGGTAGAAAAACAATTCCGGGATGATTTCGCCCGGGCAACTTACTATTATAGTTGACTGGGGAAAATAGTAAATCACTCGGGCGAAATAGTCAATCCTGATTTTTGTTTTCACTGCAGGGTCCTAAATACGTTTCCGTATGTCGGGTATCAAGTTCTGTGCCTCATTCGCCTCTGATGTGGCTCGTTTCGAATGCAACCTCGATCCAGATCTTCGCATGTTGATTAGATTGTACGTCCACAACGTGCACCGTTTCCTAGTTAGCGGCTTCGGCTACGGCTGGATCACCACACTGACAGACGTGGGCACATAATATGCCCCTCAAGTTTTATTTTCAGTTTTGTTTCAGAAGACTGAATCTTCCAAAGCTTAAAACTGCTTTTTAAAGACCACATAATAAATTTACAATAACATTTATTTTGTACATTAATTTCAGCATACAAATCAGTATAAGCAACATTAGAATATTATTGCAAACATCAAAACATCAAAATATAAGGATAAAAACAACAAATAAACCAAAGTTGAAACGAAGAAAAAAAATCAATTAGTTAAAAGGCAAAGACTAGGCATGGCAACGAACCGTTTGTTTAATTGCCATGTACAGGGATATAAAAAAAAGATTAAAAAAACAAAACACTCCTTGATAAGTTGTCTTTCCAAATATCATATTTCCATTCAATATGGAAAAGTGGTATGTCACCTATACTTACTCATGATTTGTGCTAATGGCACCCATTTGACAATCTTTGTGTTCTTTCCCACCGTGACACCCTCCATGCTGGCAGGTGTCTGCCATAACACACGATAAGGCACTCCGACAAAAGCGTTAGCGAACATTTGTGCCTGTGGGCGTTCCATAGCTCTGACGTAACTGCCAAGCGTGAAGAGAACTACGCCATCACGGGCTGTGTCAAGGAACTCGGCGACGTCATTTTCTAACTGGTGATATGTTTTAAAAAAAGGGGGATCATTAGGGGTGACCCAACGAAACAGACGTACCGTGGCAACCAATGATAAAATTGTAAACATTTTATACTAAAACGTATTCGTCTAATCTAGTGAGGTTGGGAAAGACACCAAAAGCTCTCTCTATGAGTTGTGGTGGTTCTGAAAAGAACCGGTGGTTTGACAACTCGACGTTTCGATCGATATGCTATGAAGGTCTTCAGGAGAATGCTGGATTTTGTTGCTGTATGCTAGACAAGTACTTTCGAAGAGGTTTAGTTAACAGGTAGGCTTAGCTTAATGGTGCACGGAGGCGAGAACTGGAACAGTATAAGTTGGGCTTGGCTCAATGATCGAAACGCCGAGTTCTCAAACCACCGATTCTTTTAATTTAGAACCAACACATCTTATAAAAAGAGCTTTCATGTGCATGATGTCTCCGCAAACCTTACTAGATTGAATTCTCATCATCATGCAAAGTTTCACATCCTATATATTGTCTGTTTTTTACGGCCGTTTTCGAAACCAAGGCATTGGGCTTAGGCTTTGGCTTGAGCTCCGTCCGCCTGTTTGAAGCCCCGTAAGGAAAGCACACGTTTTCTAAAATAACTGGCGCCATGCCCAAGCCCAAAGCCTTTGTTTCGAAAATGGCCTGTGATTACCAATCCTGTCCTTTATCTTCAAAATGGTTGAGATCTGGAAGGAATTCAGTTAGAGTGAATGAAAAAAAATCATGTGTACAATTTAATACAGATAAGTTTGAGCGTTTACTTGTGAGTTAAAGTGTTGTCCGTTAGGACGTTTTATTAACGCGTCAAATGAAATGGCGTGCCCGGAAATCTTAAAAAAAGAAAAAAAAAAAAAAAAAAAAAAAAAAAAGCTGCTCTTTGATAAAATGAACGTACCGAATGGTTCCCAAACGATCCTATCTGTGTTGCTGCCAGGATGGTGTTCGGCTGCAACGGGCACGGGGGCTCCAGGGGAAACATCCCGTTGAAAAACCACATCTTTGCCTGCTTGACCGACTCCAGCACGCTGATGTCCGGTCTGATCTGATACTTGACTTTCAGCCCCTCGTAGTTCGATAGTAGCCATGTCTGTCGCATCACATTCAGCATGGAGCTGGCTGCACTTGTAAATCGCTCGGACGTTAAGCAGGGATCGGCAAGGACGCCATATCTGATTGTTATACCATGGTATTAGATTGTGAAATTTTATTGGTCGAGAACCAATCACGTGACATAACACAAAATTTCATGTCTTCTCAAAGAAGTGATGTTGTCGGGGTCCATTACCTACATCGTCCTCAGAAAATTCATTTCATCGTCCCCATTGAATTTCACAGTTTTGAAACTGAAATCATTCAAAGAAAAGGCTCTCCAAAACTGTGTGATTCCTTTGCCTATTTGAAATTTCGCAAGGCTAGGTATAAATGCTTACTTTTCCAGCGTTCTTTACCCTTTTTATAGTGATTTAGGCCTACATTACAAACAAAATTTTGCCGATTGATTTTTTGAGACTGCAGCAGGCTTAACGGGTAAACTGTCATTTTTTACGTATAGTTATGAGCATGTGCACATTTCCTAAACAATGGAAATGCTGGTAAGTCTGCTGCCATCTAGCGTCCTCAAAAGTCTCACATTAATGTATTGATTTCTAATCTGTGTGTCTTATCAAAACAAACAAAAATGTTATAGATCTAGTACTTACAGAAACCCATGTTCATCGGATATTTTCAGAATACTGCTGCTTAAAACGAATGAGACGTTCAGAGCCTGGGCTAGGAGTGGATTGCAGGTAACGAAGGAATCGCCGATGATCATGTCAAAACGTTCTTCCCTGAGTTTCTGCAGGGTCACCTCGTCCCCAAGCATGTCGTCGCATTCATCGTAGAGGACGTCATAGACGAACTTCTGCTTATGGTTGTTAACATGAGCCTCCACGATGACACGTGCGATAGCCCACGGGGAGCCGATTTCCCCGTTGAGGGCCAGACCAGAGATGGAACGCCACATCTCTTGTCTTTCGTCTGCAGTGAATCGAGAGTTGTGTGTCACGATGGAGAAGTCTTTTCCGTCTGCCGATCCTGCCCGAGATATTAAGGAGCTACTATGTAAAAATGTGACATTGTGACCCTTCTGAGCAAAGACTCTCGCGGATTGGTACAGGTGCATGTAGTGGCTGCCTGTGTTCTCGAAAGTCGAGTACAAAAACTTGTATTTTTTGGAAGCTTTGTCAACTTTCATTCCAGCAAGAGACATGGTCGGAACTAGTACAAGAAATACAAGAAATACCAGTAAATGTATTCTCGTCTTAATGACAAACTGAGCTAACGCCATGACTATTCTCTGTGGCATGACATTAAAAAAAAAATTATTATGATTTTGTTTTTAAAGATTTAAAAAGTACAAAGTACACCGGATTGATGAAGCTGACTGATTAAAAAATGCTCACCAGTACCAGACCTCGAAAAAATAGAAGTATTTCCGTTTAAAATGCTGTCAGCCTGATGAAGACCCCACTGGCGTAACCAGAAGGAGTGGGACAGGGGCGGGAGCCTCCTCCCCCCACTCCCGTTCAGAACCCTTGCTCCCCCCCCCCTTCTGTCCCTCCCCAAATCGAAAAACTGAAATGCATACATGAAAGGTTCGTTACATTAAACAGCCCCCACCCAAATTATGTCTGGGTTCCCGTTGCCTCCAAATGAAAATGTCTGGTGAGGCCACTCGGTGTAACTAGGGGTGGGGTGGAGGCACGGGGGGCACGTGCCCCTCCCTAAACGGCATATACTGAACGGCATAACAAGAGCGCTGAAAAGGGACAGGCTTGTTTTGGAAGAGTGAACATTTTTAACTGGCCAGAAGTGCCCCCGTAGTAAAAATGGTGCACCCCTTGTGCCCCCCCCCCCCTAAGTTGATACCCTAGTTTCGCAGCTGAGGCCACTGTGAAGAAACCCTAAATCACTTGCTAACTGTTTAATGGATTGGCTCCATCGACATAATCCTGATACGAATGGGACTCAATATCCAGTTACCCGTAGATTATTTCATTGGGAGGCATAGGGGGGTTGCTTTTCAGTAGGTGGGGGTGGGGGGGCAGGGGCTATGTTTCGGCACTACATAACCCCGTACTCACCCAATTGTCAGCACATTGACGGTTTTTATTGTTGCTTTGGTTTTTTTTGTTTTTTTGAAAACCAGAGATTGTTGAGGATGAATTGCCTGTGCCCCCCCCAAAAAAAAAAAAAAAAATAAATAAATAAATATTATAAAATAAAATAAATATAAAATTCTCCATTTAAAGCAGACCCTAAATGTCGGTGATCTCACTCATTCAAGCCAAAAAAAACCTGAACATTGATTCTTCTGAACTTTGTACGTCCTTAAACCAGGAACAGGGTCTTGTTTACTCTAAATTCAAGCTCCGTCACACCGACCTAAAAATAAAAATGGTTAATTAATGTAGACTGTTTTGAAAGGCCATCCCTCATTATCACATAGCCACTGTACAGACTAAAGTCCAGTTACTATTCAGCTGTAATCTTGAACAAGAACTTATGGAATTTATGAAAAGAATTATTATATGAGCACCCCATGATTTCGTTCTTCTTGGTCTGTTTTAGTCATTTTTCCATTTATAGGCATTCATAAGACTACATTTTTACCATTCTTCAGTCGAACTTCTACCTACAATTGCTGACCTTTAATGGTTGACCAGCCTCCTGCCGCTGGCTTTTATGAAACTGAAAGATCTTTGCGACCTCAAAATAAATTTGAATGATCTTATTAATTGACCAGCGAATGCTAAATGGTTCCTTTCGGACTGTTGAATGCTGACGCAACGGATCATAAATTTTTACTGACGAAATTGAATGAGCCAGGTGTAAAAATTGATTGAAGGGGGCCGGGAAAACCGTAGTGATTTTCGTTTTCGATAAACTGCCCATAAAGCCCCAGCTCAACATTGGTAAACTGACTGTAAATGCTTTCATTCTTTGCACAAATCAAGATACTTGTAATCAGCGGCGTAGCGACCTGGGGTGCGGGGTGCACCTGCACAAATACAAATTCGGCACCCAGTTCAAAACGGCAGCTAACCAATGCCCGCGTCTGCACGAAAAGTAGACCTAACAAAACCGAATTCACACAGTTTAAAACCAGTTCAAAATTCAGTAAAGAGGCCTCAATACATTTTTTACAATTTTCTTCAGTATTCTAATACTTCATATAACAAAGGTATGTCTGGTTTAAAGTTAAAAAAAAAAAAAAACAACAACAAACAAACAAGAAAACAAAAAATGTTAGACTCAGCTTTTCGTGAAAATATATCAAAGTATAAACTCACCTTTGCAAGTGGGGCTTAGATTGAAACTATCAAAATCATTTGTGATCCCTAAAGACAGATCAAACTGTAGGCTTTACTATGGAGGGTATATTTCTACCTCCATGGCCTTACGTATCTTTTAATCAAGTAGGCATATGCCCTTCTTCTTGTACCGTGGAGAAAGAGAATTAACAAATTTGACAGAGTGTGACGGATCTAATTTTTTCAAAAACATATGCAAAGAAAAGATGCAAAGAAACAATCAAACAGATAAGCAAACAAACAGCGAGCAAACAAACAAACAAACAAACAAACAAACAAATATATACACTGAACGCCCAAACGGCGCAAGAACTTGTGCATTATTTTTCCCTACCGGCCCTCCCCTCCCCCCCCCCCCCCCAACAGGCCGGGCGGCAATCGTTTTGGACCCCATGCACGCCGCCCATAAACCCAACGAAGAACTACGTACGGGCTCAGCTTGTTGTATTCCAGCGTTTGACACTTCTTTCAAGGCGTTTTCATCTTTATTGACCTAATTCAACTGACGCAATCATCACAATAATCTTGGTTGCGCTATGTTGGTGGACAATGTCACTGTATGAGTGAAGTGCGCATTTTAGGAGACGCGGCGTTTACTGCACCTAAACCTATTGACCACCAAAATGGTGAGCGTGGCACAGTCGGCGCGTGTGACGTGCGTGCAAGAGGTTAATATACAGATTTACATATTTTACCTTACATTGTATATCATACAGGTATATGTAAATCTGTGAACATTTATGTTTTCTTCTTACCAATGTTGAGCTGGGGCTTTAACAATCCGTTATTTGTTTATTTATTTATTTATTTATTTATTTCGTTCAAGGTATAAAATAAAAGCCAAGAATTTTTCTACCCCGCAAAAATAGCAATTTAACCTTTCAAATAGTTGTTTTTATTTTATATATTTATGAGATGATCATCTCACACGACGTATACAAAGGTTATCCGCTGGCATGGGACGAGCGTGGTGCATGGATTGCAGTGAGAAGCGTTTTTGTGAAAAACTGAAATAATACCTATCACAGGTTCGTCGACAGGTGGCGTCCTGTCTATTTCCTGGAGTGCTGCTGGATGATTTATTTACAAAGCAAAGCCGTTCTAAATTTAGATTTCTTATAGAGAGTTAAAAATAGGAATACGATTTACGGAAAACATGGCGACTCCTTGGCCAATGCAGGTGAGGTTCTCCTCAATTTCATGTTTTTTTACAACGTAGAATGTAGGAATAAAGCCATCTTGTGCTCACTTTTTAATAATATCTTTGGATTGATTGTCAAAAGCATGATTTTAAACTTAAAAGTCTTTTTTGTAACAACTAACATCGATAATCGAATCATTGAATTGAGTTCAGTAAGTGAAATGACCTGCAAATATTAACCATTCATATTTCACAACCTTCCTGCCTTTGTTTATTTTCTCTGCATGACTATGATTGGAAAATTTCCATATCCGGCTGCCACTTTCTAAGTGATTTTTTAAAGATTTTTTTAATGGAAGTTGGGCTTTATTTCCCATTTTTTAAATTCCTCTCCAGGAATTGGTAGCTAAATTCTAATTATTTACCTTTAAAAAAATAGAAAAATCAGGCGGACATTTCATCGTGTGCCCGGAACTTTCGCGCATTTTATGCCCAAAGGTACTAAAATGGTGTTTAGCGAGTTGTGTAGTCAAGCCTAACATACACATGAAAATGGCTTACTTTTCATGATTTCGACACTGTCTTTGTAATCATTTAAAGTGCCTGTTCCTCTCTGTATATATACTCTGTCAACCTTTCTGGACAGGTATGAGGTAAGGATATAATTTGACCTAAATTAAGGGACATAAAGTGGCAGCCGGATACTGCATTTTTGCCATGATTATTTAAGCAAGGACCATATCGCACCCGGGTTTTGTTTATCAGTAAATTTGATAATTAACGTTAGTGCTAAGCATACGACCGCGGCAACACACATGATCATGGAACCTTTGGACAACAGTGAAGTCGTTCCATCTTGCAGTTGAAACTCCGTCTGAAGTTCAGGTCCTTGACCTTGCTCTATGATTGAATGATTATGAAGTTAGACACTGTTACTAAAATACTAGATTATCTTCATGTGAGATAGTATTACTTAGTGGATAGGTTGGGCGCAATCGGGTGATCGGTCGCGTGTTGAAAAAAAAAGTCCCCAAGGACCACGTTCAACCAAGTTCAACTGGTGGCAGCGGGATTGACCAACAGGCTAAAGCGTCATGATCGACTGATGGCGCATTGATCCGCTGATCGCGCAGAATGGCCAATTGCGCTTTCAAGCGGCCATATCGTATAGAAAAATAGCGCCCTCACTGATGCGTACACGAGTAGCCAACATTTATATAATATAATGTGTTTGTGTTAAGTTACTCGGATTTTACGACCACTGCACCGTGGCCCCAGCGATCCCCAAAAATAAGAGTATTTATCTAAAGATTTACTCCTGCATTTCCTATTGCCTTTTCTTTTCTACATAAGAGTAAATATATTTGCAAGATACAATACAGGTAACTTAAACCCATCATGCCAATGCAATAACAATATTCAAGTTTTAGTTGCTCATTTTATTTGGGTCAAGTGTGAAATGAACATGGGGTGATAGTGGGGTTAAAATTTCTCAGGAGTTTCCAGTGGTTTGATTTCTTCCTGGGAATTAGTAGTGTGAACAGGGTTTAATGTTTGAATCAATGTTTTTACCATCACCTTGGCAAGAAATTGGGTGATGAATCTTTAACATCTGAAACGTCACAAGATATTCATTTAGTGCTAGGTGTTTGAAAACAGATTGATTGCAGATTCTTTCGTTATCGCTCACTCCAATTAGAAACGGCTTCAGAATGAGTTACTTCAGCTGCAGAGAGATCCTCCGGTAGGCATCAGCGTGAATCCCAAGACAGCTTCTAATACTCTGACATCGTAAGTACAGACCCTTCTCAGGTGATGTCACTATTTTATTGCTCGCTATGCTAGAGCATGTAGAGTAGGCCTACTGACACGCGCACGTCACGCACACACAATACAAGAGGAACACATGCTACGAAAGGCAATGCTGGATGGATGGCATTATATAACTGGCACACAGATCCTTGTCGTTTGATTGGTGGAACCTACATCACATGACATTCAATATTATTCCCATCAGCGTCGGTGATCCAAAAGTCCTATTTGCCCTAGGGGAATAGTGATTACTATTGAACGGTTAGGATCATCCTCGTTCCCAATGATTTTGAGCGATAGAGCGCCGCTGCTAAAACAAAGAAGCACCTGTGCAAAAGGTTGTAATAATATCGTATTGCACTGTTCTAAGCTGCGCACGTAAAGTTTGCTTGAAGATAAATTTGTTGTCGCGCGCGTGGAGAACGGAAAATAGCGCGTCTGTGTCTACATGGAGTCAGCCACGTTGTTTAGAAGTTGTTTTAGAATTTTCAGAGTGGTGGGTGGTTCAGGAACCGTATTTATTTGATATTTGATGTTGTGTTTATTGTGAAAAAAATCAAATGACAAGGATCTATAGTCAATTATATAAAACAAATATTGAGTGACTTTATTTCGTGAAATGGGAGGAATATTATCGCTCGGTAAAATTTGGACTGTTCCATTTCACTCGGCTTCACCTCGTGAAATGGAACAGTCCAAATTTTACCTCGCGATAATATTCCTCCCATTGCACTCTGAGTCACTCAATATTTGTATACTGTGCGTGCTTATCCTACGTGTGCATAGTATTCCAGCATGGAAGACTTCCTGCGCTACTAAAGAACTGGGACTTCAGTGAGAAGGCTCTATCCTGGGGCCAATTTTATAGAGTTGCTTAAGGCTAAGCAAATGTTCGCTCTAACTACAGCAGAAAAAATTTGCTTAAGCATAAGCGTATTTCACAGGTTAGCAAAACAAATTAGGCGGCCAGCTCGTGCTTGCACCAAGGATTTGCATTGCTACGTCATTCATTTTCCTACAGTAAGCACCGGAAGGTTAGTATTCCTTTTCGTGTGCTTACGGTTAGCAGCGCTATGAATTGAAAATCGCACAGTAAGCACAAAATCGACCGTTAAGCAGCTCTATGAAATTGGGCCCTGTTGTGTTGGTAAGTATGACATCATTCCACTGTAATCCACGCCCACTTCACACAAACTGGCTCCACTGATCACCAGAAGGCTGTGTGAGAAATACATTGAACTTTTTGTCTTTGACGATTTATGTAAAAACAACTTGATTTCTGGACTTGCCTTCCACGTGTGTCTTGCAAAGACTCAAGGTCTTATCAGAAATATCAGTTTCTTTCATAAGAAATGTCTTTGAACAAAGCAATGAGTGTTTTTCGGTAAAATAACCAGTAACATATGCTAGCTTTGGAATCGGAAGTCTGGAAGTAGAGAAAAGTTTGGGCGTGCAGTAAATGCTTAAACGCATGTGACACAATGGTCAACAGGATAGGGTTGGGCGGGGGAGAGAAATTCCATGGTGACGCATATTACAATGACCATAGTTGCCTTCCATCCTCCAGACGGTCGTTGACTGGAGGACTACGATAAACCATGTCAAAATCTTGCAATTTTTGTTCAACTTTTTAACTTTAATCAAATGCATCCCAATGCACCATCATCAGGCCTGATACTTCATGGAGGCAATTGCCTCCGTTGCCCTTGGTCATTGCCTTGGTGCCCTTGCAATGTTCCAACAGAAATTTACAATTTCCGCATAGAGGTGTCGTTTATCAAGAAGAAAATGCCTTGCTGCCCTTGCCCTTTCAAGAATGAAGCAATCAGGCCTGCATCGTTATCACACTGGTTGTCTCTCATACTTAATTTGGGAGTAGAAGCCCCCAAAAAACAAGGAGAGAAATGTTACATATATTTCAAAGTATACAAAAATGAGTGATGACTTTTGTGATTTTTACAAGGTGGAGCGTTGACGTAACAGGTGCTCCAGGATCCCTGTACGAAGGAGAGAATTTTCAACTACAGTTCACCTTTGGCAAAAGATACCCCTTCGACTCGCCTGAGGTAAATTTAAGGTCCCTCTCCGAATTAAAAGTTTTGGTAGTGGCTGAAAAAAAAAAAAGTCTTATTCTTCAATGCTGTTGCTGAAGCCAACGGCTGTAGTCCTAGTCGAAGTCGTTATTCCACCTTCAAGACAACTTAATACAGGCATGTGATTTTTCCTGATTTCAGTAATTTTTCAAAAGCTCCATGATGAGCCTCAAAAATTTTCTTGAAAGAAGTAAAGCAGTCACCAGAGGAAGAAAGAGATAGTCCACATTGTGTCCGAACCTGTAGGTTTGTCTTTTCTGGTGATGCACAGAGTCTATAGACTGATAGACCTCCTGAATTGCAACGTCTTGAGAGATTCTGAGTCTAGAATAAGGGGAAACCCAGGATTGCAAGTCATTTTTAGGAATGTTCACACTCATTAAATCTACACCCCAGTTAAAGGGCCCATGAAGAGGTATTTTGTCACATTACATTTTTGTGCCTTAATATACGGTTTGAAATTAAACAAAACGTAACATTGACTATTTTGATGTATCTGTTATGCGTTAATACACTTTAATTGAGCCCCGACAATGTGTGTCATTTGATTGCGCAATGATTCGTGACGTAGGCTGTGGTCAAACGTTTCAAAGACAGCTCTGGTGCCGAGTGGTCAACAATGCATTGTGTGTTATTGTCACACACATGGACACACTGTCTTCGTCACAGAATTTATGTTAATGAGGAAGGGTGGGTGGAGCGCGGCAATCCCCTTATTTTAGCAATTGTTATTTCTACGGTAAATAGGCATGTAAAAAATGTTTAAAAAATAATAATACACTATGATAGGCATACTTCCTTTTTTAACCAATAAAAAAAATTAATTCATGGGACCTTTAATAAAGCCTGACATTGTCTGCTTGGGAGTGGCCCTTGGTATAGGTTCTATTTTATAACCACTGCCTACTGTAAGGAAAGTAAGAGGCACGCTAACTAGACTGGTCCCCCTGTCTGTGTCCGTAAGGATAAAGACGGGCACTGGTCATACAATACTAATAGGAATATAATAATAATTTGGGAGGCTAATCATCCTTACTGGCAGCTGAGAAGCTGAAATGCGAAGGACGCGGCAACACGTGTTTGAGCTTTTGGCAGCCAGCCACATCAACCCATGACCATGGAGCACAGCCTGAGATCGAAAGTGTTTGGTTTTTTGGAGGGAGGAAAACCAGATGGCCTGGAGAAAAACCCTTGTGGCACAGGAGAGAACCAACGCACAACTCTATTCACATATGGCCCGAAACACTTTCGATCTCAGGCTGTAGCCGCATTCTTCACAATTCAGCTTCTCAGCTGCCAGTAAGGATGATTAACCTCCCAAAATATGGAACTAGCCTCAACGATCAATGATGCATTTTTTGAGAGAATTTTAGAAATACTGTTATTTTGTAAAAACTTTAAGTTCAATTTTGTGAAACTCACTGTAAGTTCGCACATGACAGTTTTGTTTGATTTTTCACTTTTCTTCAGGTAATTTTCACCGGTAACATTCCGGTTCACCCGCATGTCTACAGCAATGGGCACATATGTTTATCCATCCTAACCGAAGACTGGTCCCCTGCTTTGTCAGTGCAGGCAGTCTGCCTAAGTATAGTCAGCATGCTGAGCAGTTGCACCGTAAAGGTAAGGTTTATTTCCGTCACCATTTTGTTAAATCTCCTGCTACTAGCAATGTTTCTCGAGACAACCAGCTCATACCTCACTATGCCACAACAGTGAGACAAACAACCCCATACCTCACTATGCCACAACAGTGAGACAAACAACCCATACCTCACTATGCCACAACAGTGAGACAACCAACCCATACCTCACTAACAGTGAGACTACCAACTCGTACCTCACTATGCCACAACAGTGAGACAACCAACCCATACCTCACTATGCCACAACAGTGAGACAACCAACCCATACCTCACTAACAGTGAGACTACCAACTCGTACCTCACTATGCCACAACAGTGAGACAACCAACCCATACCTCACTATGCCACAACAGTGAGACAACCAACCCATACCTCACTATGCCACAACAGTGAGACATCCAACCCATACCTCACTATGCCACAACAGTGAGACAACCAACCCATACCTCACTATGCCACAACAGTGAGACAACCAACCCATACCTCACTATGCCACAACAGTGAGACATCCAACCCATACCTCACTATGCCACAACAGTGAGACAACCAACCCATACCTCACTATGCCACAACAGTGAGAAAACCAACCCATACCCCACACCCCATGATTACGCCATTGGTCATAACCCTACTGTTGTGTTAAGTGTTTCAATCAAGTGCATTATGGGTAATTATCCAATTTTAATTCAACTTCTTTTGACAGAAACGACCCCCAGATAACACATTTTATGTCAGAACGTGCAGTAAAAGTCCCAAGAAAACGAAATGGTGGTATCATGGTGAGTCGATGTCATTTTATTTCAGTTGGTAATTTTTTTTTTTTTTATTAATTTGTATACAGCTCGAGGTACAAAACAATTTCCGATGAATTGTAGAGCAACTGTAATCATTGGCTGAATAAATTATCTTATCTTATCTTGGCTTGATGAGGTCACTGGCACTGGTGACTGTGTAAAGTCCCTATAGTGATTTTTTTAGCCAATCAGTTGTTATTATCCAGTGGTTGCCCACCAATAGTAATTTATTCATTGGGTTTTTGATGGTGACTCCTGGACATGCTGGAAGGGCTAACAGCCCCAGCTCAACATTGGTAAGAAGAAAAGCATAAAGGTTCACAGATTTACATATACCTTACATAGTATAAACGTAATGATGGTAGAAAACTTTCCTTGAAATATATTTGCCTGAAGTGTTATCATTTGTAAATAAAAAACAAAATAAGATCCACAATAAGTCAGTGAGACGAAAACTCTGCCTATAGGAATGCGTACAAAAATGCTGAATGCATTTTTACCTTTGCTCGCAAACGATAACAACGAAATGAGATGACATTTTCACAAGTTGGTTTTATTACATATATCTTGATTTGTGCAAAGAACTTACGGTCAGTCTACCAATGTTGAGCTGGGGTTTTAATAGAATATGGCTGCTATGTTGTTGTTGTTGTTTTTTTTGTTTTTTTTACAGACCATTCTTTTGCATTGTCACAGCCCGAGTTTTTGCAAAAGTGTTACACAAATGTTAAAAATTTGGTGGAAACAAACCAACCAATAATGGGATGTATTTTCTTTAAATAGAAAGTTTGCAAAAAATGTTGAATTTGGTCACAACGTGGGTCAACAAGACTTGAATGTTTTGCTACATTTGGCCGTCCATGCCAACCAGCACGGTTTGTTTATCATCAATAGAAAGGTCTATAAACCAAGAATAATAATGACGTGTTCCATGTATGCTTGCTTCTCTTTCAGATGACAAAGTTTGATGAGACAAGAAGATAGCTTGCCACCCCTAACTACAGCAACTCAACGTGGATAGCTGTGAGTCTTTAACCATAGACAGACATCGTACAAATTCAGTTCAAGTCCATAGACAGAGTGAAGATACTCCAGAATTCAATTTTAGAGAGGAATTCAAACGATATTTTAAAAGGAAGGTGGAAAGAAAAGTGGGTGGGGGGAGAAATGCTATCAAAGTGGTGATTTCACTTGTGTCCAATAAATTACTCAAATTGTTTCAGTTTTCCCACTTCATAACGAAGATTTCTTCGTCAAATTCAGGTCAAATTCAGTTTTGTGATGCACTCATTTACCAATAGATAGAGTCTTTATGAAAGTGGAAACAATTTCCAAGTCTCTAGCCTCACTTTGAAAGGGATTAAAATGCCATCTTTTTTGATACGAATTTTGTCATACAATGACGTAACATTTTTTGTATTTATTTATTTATTTTTTTAAATGCAATTCGCCCATCACAAGGCCCAAAAGGCCAGTCGAGGTGTGGGTTATACTTTTTGAAGGGACAGAAACCTGCCCCAATGAGCAGAGACAAGACATGGAGAGATATAAACGCAAGTCTCTTCACAGCACAGCTAAGAACAGGGAGGGGTAAATGAATCCATTGCGAGACAAACAAAACTGACTCTTCCCTTATTTGAAGCAATTATCATGATTATAGTTAAATGTCTTGCTCAAGGACACAAGTGTCATGAACGGGGCTCCAACCAACATCTTGATGACTTAGCCACCAGAACTTAAGTCCGATGCACTAAACCGCTCAGCCACGACACGCTTCATTTCAAATAGATGGGTCTGTACAATTTTGTACAGGACATTTTTTTTTTTTTCAAAACGGAACTTTTGACTGAGGCAAAAATTTTTCTTTGGAATGTACCGACCCATTTTCTGTGGATATCCAGTGAAGTCATGTTTCAAATCTCGCTATGAAAGAGTATCAAATAAAATGACATTTTCCACCACTTTAACGTTGGAGGTTTGAGTTTGTTTTTTTTTCCCTAAATGACTGCATCGCAAAATAGAATTGGACCTTGGGGCCCCTTTAATTTTTTATGAAGACAAAGAATAATTTTCCCAAACATTATGTCTTATTTTGTATATTCCATATTGAAATCCCAGATTGATCTCATGTAAACGGTTGAAATAGGAAAACAGCATACTTGTTAATTTAAATTACTTCTAATTTATTTGTTTAAATGCAAGAAACTATTTATTTATTTCATTTATATTACTGTCATTATTGAAATATCAAAATTTCTGTCATCCAGTGCTTGGCAGAACCCCTACCCCTCACAGCAGAAATTAAAACAAAATCACTACATTTTAAAGCAAAAATGCAAAAGTTGATTTCTCGTAAAATTTAAAAACATGATTTTTGTTCTAATCGTGGAATACAAATTTTGTTCCACCGACCAAAAAAGCTGTGAGGAACAGTCAAACTTTCCGACTTGACTTTCCTAGAGAGACACATTTTTGTGAGCGAAGTTTCTTTACTTTCTTATTTTTCCTTGCTTTTATTTGAAACATTAAACTTGACCAGACCTACTCTACATAAATGAAAAATTTGACAAACTAGGGATTACGCCACAACATTAGGGCTGGATAGCTCAGTTGGTAGAGTGTCGTAAGAGTGACGGTAACTAAGCCGGTGGTGGCAGGTTCAAATCCCGCTGCGGTCAGTTTTTCTTTGTTTCTTTAATAATTTACCCAGTCAGTTTGTTTCCCTTGTGGTTTGTTCCTTAAATTTGAAGGAATTTCATGTGTAGTGAATCTTGTATGTTAAAGTACATGTAGCACAAGACTTGAGAAAGGTAATAAGAGTGTAATTGTGGGTGATCATATGAAGTAAGGCCATGATGGGCATTGATCTGCAATATTAAAAAACCTTCCACCAAAAAAAATAATCATAATAATAAGACACCTTAGCTTGAGTTGCGTTCATTGGGGGCTTTTCACACACCTCGGCTCCATGCGGGATAAACAAACAGATATTGTTGTCAAACCTTGCACTGTTCACAACCCCCCCCCCCTCCGCCCTCCGCCCTCGATAACACCCAGTACCTTTGACAATCTCGCTTCAATTTTAACGAGCCTGTGGGATTTTTATGTGATAAAGAATGCGCACAGTGGGTTGATAAGTTTTTAATGAGGCTGCGGGATTTTTATGTGATAGTAAATGGACACAGGCAGGTTGCTGATTTTTTTTAACGAGCCCACTGGGCTACCCTGAGATAAAAGATTTGGCACTCTTGCTTGACAAGTGTTAGTACGCAACACTTGCAACTAAATGGAGCCCCCCCGATTGTTGACATCGTCAAACTCAAAGCTGTTGACTTTCCATCCGATGAAAGCAAAGAAAAGATTATTAATAATTGTAGGCATTTATTTAGGTGCTGTGAAACACTCTATCAAAGCGCCTTACACTATTACTACCCCTGTTCATTGGGCCGTAAGCATTCCTGAAAACCATCTTAACTCCTTTGGAGTATGCAGCACCGGCAGCCAAATTGGAGCCCAGGTTGCCAATCATTCAAGTCAACAACCACTACCCTCACGGGTACCCATACTTACTCCCGGGCGATGAGAAGCAACTAAAAAAAGTGTTTTAACCCAAGAACAAAAGAGTCGCGGTCCGGATTCGAACCCACACTCTGATGACTCCGCCGACAGAGCGTGGGTTTCATGCTCCAGACCGCTCAGCCACGACACGCTACAAGTCTAACCCATTTTCAGTGGGATTGACTTTGTATCTATCCACTGGGAATGAATAAAACTAACTGCGCAAAGCCTGTGCATATAAAAAAGTAATGCAAAGATTTGTTGCTTGTTTCTGTAATGTGATTTAATGTGTTCAAACCAATAATAAGAAAAAAGTTATATATATATATATTTTATGAATCAATATAGGCCTAGGGTAGATCATCCCTTTAATTAATTTTTTTTTTTTTTATTTGTTATTTTTCTTGTAAATAATTGTAAGAGATATATTCAAGTAAAATACACACAGTGTTCGTATTTCAGTGCGAAGTTAGTCTTAGAGCAAATCTTTATTGCAGTCACAAATTAAGAACCGAAATTCGAAAGGGTGCTTCAAACATGTCAAACAGCATTTTAATACTTAGCAAATGTATCTGCAGTGGGGCACCAGTCTATAAGCAATGTGCATTGTGTTACTTTTTCGACTGGTAGTCTGTGTCTGATATTGAGTATGATCGATTTATGTATTGAAGTTGCATCGCCTGATTTTTTTGCCAAAATTACCAAAACATTTTTGACCGATAATACTGTTTCAAAATATAAAAATATTTCATGTATGTGGCATACACAAAAGTATGCTACTGTTTTGACAGATGATACTGTTTTAAAACATAAAATGGAGTTTCGCGTATGCCATGCACAATGCATCAACTAATTGTCGTTAATGTTTGTATGGTTGCTGTTAGCATGAGATAATGTCGGATCTCAACAATAACTCATTTGTCTCTTTTAACTATTACTCACCGTTGACAGGTTTTTTTCGTTCAGTCATTTCGGTGTCTCAAATAAGGGAATAAAAGAGTGGCGACGAGGTCTTGAACGACCATTTAAAATCGGCAGGGTCGTTGCCGAGGTCCTTTTATTGCAAGGTTTCAAACAGCCGTTTTAAGATCGAGTCACTACTCTTTTATTCCCATTCATGAATGACCTTTTTGTTAAAAAGCGTACAAATGTGGGAAAATCTGTAAAACTGCTCCGTTTTGCAAGAGGTTAAATTGCACGTGACACTCACTGGTTGTGCGTATGCGCCCATGCTAATAGATTATATGGTGATTACCGGTATGTATTGATTGCATAATGTGTAAATTAGCGCCTGTGTAAGCTAGTTCGCCAACATCAAATAGCTATGATCGTCGAATGCGCGTTCACAGCTCCAACTATGTCTTTATCAGCCGTTTCACACATGTTCTAAATGGTCATATGACCACCTTTCAACCAATAGGACTGCCTAAACTGTCGGGGGGAGGGGGGGTGTATTTATGAATGGAAGTTGATAACTTCCTGCAGACTACAGGAAAATAGCTATCTAACATTGAAATTAATTCTTTTACCATCAATTTGGCCGAAAAAGTCGGTCGATGCATCTTTAAGTAGCTTTGTGTAACAGTCTGTTACTCATAAAATGAGGCAAAATTCACAACATGAGGTGTTGTCTGAAGAGATAGTTAAGTTCCCACTTGGTGTCCCACAGTGTAAAATCGACCATCTTTGCGGGCAATAATCATTTTTGAATGCACAACTGTGCGTTTCATGTAAATGCCGCGTGCGACACGCCTGAGTTTGATCAATTCCCTCGCCATGATGATTGGTCGATGAACCCCCTTTGCCGTGGAGCAAAATTAGAATACTTGACGCAGCCCAAAGTCAAAACCCAAGTTGCTTGTAAAAATGGCCTTAAGCAGGAACTATCTATTGACAGCTGGGGCAGCAGCTATGGACAAAATCGCTGCAAAGGCTCATTTTTTTACTACAGTAATTTACTTTGATGTAAAGGTATAACCAAAATCGTGAAGAATTTGAACCTTTAGCAAATGGAAGAAACTCATCGCTTCACTTCATGTAAAGTTTCTTGTCAAATGTTGCGTCATTTTTAAAGTTGTATCTTGACTTAGCCACTTACATGAGGTGTATTATTGTGTTTAAATAATTTACAAATTTAATTTGATGATACCAAGAAAAATAACCATTTAATTTAATTAAATGGTTTGATAATTGGTCCACCACAAATAAAAGTATTATTACTTTCACTGTTAACATTCATTGTTTTACAGCGTTTATATTTTGCCAACTTTCACCGAGGTTTAGGAGCGGTTGAAGATGTCCAAAAATGTATTTTAACTAACTTTGGGCTTATTTTAACTGATGTTGGAAGGTAAAACAAAATCATAATTCTGATGTTAAAGATTGAGAAGCATTTTTATATTCCTTGCCCGTCTTTCAAAATAGCCAAAATAAAAATAAAACCACAGTTATGGTAGTCTTGAATCTTCTGTTGTGGTGTAATTGAGAGTCACTATCGACTGCACAAATTTGCATAATGGAAAAAATTGTGGATCAGATTCAAGTGAAAAGATTTCATTATTTACTTACGGCATACACTAGTTACTTCTGGGTTTTTTTAGGCATCCTGGTACAAATATTTATTGGTTTGAGTGCTATGGTTAAAATGTGACTCCCAAGGTGATCCCTAGAGGGCGCTATTTCCCCCAGGGCTAAGCCGAGAAAAAATGGAACAGTCCGGGGATCACCTGAGGGAGTCGTAGTTTAATCATAGCATGAGAGTAAAAGCAGTCAAGGTTAGTTTTATACGATAGATACACTACCGTAGTCTTCTATATACCAAGAAGCTGCTGTTGCCAAGGGTGTAGTACACTGGTTGCTATGGGTATAATAGTCCATAGGTTGCTATAGGTATAGTACATTGGTTGCTATAAGTGAAGTTTGTAGCATCGGTGCGGCTTTCTAGTAAAAATAAGACATATCATGTGACATGCTCTAAACCTGTCAGAAGGCAGAACTATATGTATGGGGTGTTATAATCTTAATCATGGCTCAACCAACAGTTGTGTTGCAAACATGTAAACAGCTGCAGAAGAAATGCTTGAAGAAGATATCACAATGAGTAATGTCAGGCACCAGACTATTTATACCCAAGCAATAGTATAGCTCCCAGATTTACATATACCTTACATGGTATAAAGGTAATTTTTGAACATTTGTGTAACATTTTAACAGACTGATTATCTGTTTTGCTTTGCATTGATGGCTCCCTGTAGTTTCTCCAACCCTGGTTGGCAAAGTCAGGCTGTGACGTTGCAAAGGTAACGTCTATTAGACACCTTGCACTGACATCATATACATGGCTACGGTCTGCCCATGGTCACCCATTTTGGGGATCGAACTGCATGGATAGATATGGTGTGGGTCTAACCACGAGGGCGTAGCCTAAAATGCACTCTGCAAAGTCACACCCAGGGAATCCACATCCCAAAACGATAATCAAGATTTAGAGTGGGTGAAGACCCTGGTGGATTGGGTCCAGGGGCCTCATAGATTTTTAGTAGTATACAGGTATACAAACAAATGGATGTCTGTTTATGGAGTATGTGTGAAGCAAAGGCAGAGAATGGACAGCACTAATATTGTTCACTTGGCACTTTTTAATTTGGAGTCCAGTATATTAATATAATATAATATTTACAACAAATAGACTACAAAATGATGAATAAATCGGTGAATGTGATTGTAAACGGAATTGACAATTGGCAACAGTGTTTATCATTTGTGTTTTACTGAATGCTTTAAAGTTTACTTGTTAAAGCCAAAGTACAGTATTTGTAATTTTCTGGGAACAAAAAGGGATAAGTTTCAATCTGAAAGCTCACTAATTATAAACCAAAGCTCACAACCATGCATAGTTGAATATGTGGTCACAAAATTACTGTTACAGCATGTATGAAGTCACAACGATGGTTGTAACAGTAACACTGCGACATGTATGAAGCCACAGCCATGAATAGGAAGGGGCATAGGGGTTGGGTGTGAGGTAGGGGAGGCGTGCGAGGGTCGGCATTGAGTATGGGGGATAGGTGTGAGGGTAAAAGAGGGGCGCGATGGTTGGGGTTGGGTGTGGGGTAGGGGAGGCATGTGAGGGTTGGCATTAAGTGTGGATGGGTGTGAGGTAAGGGAGGCATGCGAGGGTCGGCGTCAAGTATGGTGGATAGGTGTGAGGGTACAGATTGGGTGTGAGGGTAAAAGAGGGGTGCCAGGGTTGGGGTTGGATAGGCATGCGAGGGTTGCCGTTGAGTGTAGGGGATGGGTGTGAGGGTGGGGTTGGGAGCGAAGGTAGGAAAGGGGTGCGAGGGTCGGGATTGGGCATGAGGGTAAGGGAGAGGTGTGGTGTGAGGCTAGGGGAGGGGTGCAAAAGTCGGGGTTGGGAGCGAGGGTAGGAGTGGGGGTGAGAGTGTCGGGGTTGAGTATGAGGTTATGGGAGTGGTGATGGAGTTAGGGTCGAGTGTGAGGTTAGGGGACGTGAGAGGGTAGGTGATGGGTGTGACTGGGAGGTTGGGTTTGGGGTGTGCAGGGTACGGGATGGGTGGGAATGGCTGTGAGAGTTTGGACCGAGATTGTGAGGTTTCGTTACGACTGCGATAAGACTACATGTGTATAATGCTCTTCACATGCACATTGGAATCACAACCATCATGGTTTTTCTTCATACCTCATGATGCATATATCCCTCCCTCAGTAGGCAAAGATTAGTTAGTTTATATTAACTGTGTTCACTTGGATGAATGATGCATAATGAAAAAGTTTCAGATTCGAATCCAAGTTATCAAATTGAGAGTTTGAGATGTTTGTATGTTTTAAGAACATTACCAAAAGCAAATAACCTTTGAAACAATCCATGTACTTGTACAAAGTAAATCTGTCAAAAGTGTTTGCATACATTTATACACAGATAAAAAGAAAAAAATCAAATGAACTAAACGCCTGCAAGAGTGTACCAAATGAGGCCAATAATTGGAATTCATAAATATGTTTGTTGTTCGTATTTACAACATAAAATTATCTTCTGCCCGGACTAGTGGCTTAACCTGAGGGTTCAGAAATGCTCAAAACCCTTGCCCCCCCCCCACAAAAAAGTTATATCTCTTTCCCCCCCCCCACTCCCCGCCATTACAATTTTGGGTTACGCCACTAGCCTATACGTATGCAAAGTTCACTTACATGAATTACAGCATTACTCCTTGTCCATTAGATTGCAATACTATTATAGATTGCATTACCATTAAAAAAATAAAAATACAAAAAATGAAAAAGGTTTGCACTTGTTTCAGATAGAATATTTCACTTAAATAATTTCTAATTCGAAAATAAAAGGCAATTATTTCCATGCAAAAACACTTATAAATAACCTTGCTCCACAGAGGGGTAATGCAGATTAAAGACACCACTAAGAAAACAGCTGCAGCTTCACTGACCTTAGACAGCAACCCAACTCTTCCAGATCCACCACCCCCTCCCCCCCCCCCGACAGCACGCCACCACCATTGGTAAAAAGCCCATGGTTGTATCGTAGACTTGGGGTGTGATCCTTGGCTACACGGCAATAACCGATTGAATGGCTTCTGACTGGCACCCCCCGGTCAAAGATATTGACAAAATAGGGAGACTAGACTGCCGGTACAATAATCCATAGGCCACAGGTTCCAATCCCGCTTCAGTCCATTTTTCTTTGTTCACCCCAAATTTGAACTAGAATTTACCCAGTCGGTTTCTTGTGATTTTCTGGTTAATATTTACACTTTCAATCTTCCCAATGCTATGCACACCCTTTCAGGTCTCGAATTTGGGGTAAAATTCCACAAGACCGCAGGGCTTGTAGCTCAAACATTTTTACCGAACCAGAATTTATCTTACAAGACCAGAATCTTAATGAGAAAGAATTTTCTACAAAGCATAAAATGGAAACTGTTTTTATTTGAACAAGCACTAAGAGAAGATTTGTCTCATTTGTCTCGTGGGTAAGTATATTTTGATACTCAACAGAATTGAAAGATATTGATCAGATTCCAAGTCAACATTTTGAACATCGTTTCTTGTGTTTCTTTTTCTTAAAGATAATACACAGTGAGGTATTATTATTCAGTTGAAAAACACAAGACCACCGGACTTGTCCAGTCTTGAGTTTACTGGCCCGACACTAAAATCACTGGCCTCGGGCTTGTGGTCCAGTGTAAAATTCAAGCCCTGCCTTTAAACAAAATTACTTGGTGTACTCATAAGAATTTAGGTCATTTTTTTCTCCACCATGCAGAGCCTGTATTCTTACAAGAGGACCTTAATTATGCTGTTGCTATCTTTGTTAAATTGCCCTGTATATAGGTGGCAGGATCTACAAGTTAAAAAAAATATTAACACAAATAACTGGAGTCTTATATAGCATACGTATCTACCAACAATTAGGTACCCAAGGCGCTTATTGTTATTTTTTTAAGACAGACTTTTATTTGAAGTTGTTGTTGTTGTTTTTTAATTTTGAGACCCATTTACAAAGCATCTTATAAGGGTGTTACAAGGTGCTGCGGCGCATTCAGCAGCCACTGCCAGAAACACCAGGGCAAACCCCTTCTCTTGGTGATAAATGTAACTGGGTTCCTTTATGTGCATTACACAATGCACGGGCCCTATGGCTTTACGTCCCATCTGAAGGACGAAGCAATAATGGTTAAGTGTCTTGCTTCAGAGCACAAGTGTCAAGACCGGGACTTGAACCTACACTCTGCTAATCAGAAATGCCAGAGCTCAAGTCCAGTGGGCTGGACCGCTCGGCCACGACACACCACAAGTTATGAATATTCAAAGCGGATGCCAGGATCTGCAAGTTATGAATATTCAACAGAATGCCAGGATTTGCAAGATATGAATATTCAAATGAGATCTGCCAGTCTTGAGTATAAAAAAGAATGCCAGCAAAAGTCATGAATATCCAAAAGACTGCTAGAATCATCAGGTTATTAACATTGAAAAGAACGCCAGGGTCTGCAACTTGTGAATATTCAACAGACTGACATTATTCCAAACTTATGAATATTCAAAAGACTGCAAGAACAATTCTGCACAGCAAAGTAGCCTCAAACCAAATATAAAGAACCCACAAGTTATGAATAATTATTCAAAAGCCGACAGAAGCCACAAATTATAAATATTCAAAGCTGGCAGGATCTGCAAGTTCACTTTGACAGTGAAGCAATCTGTAAAAAAAAACAGACAGAAGAACAAATTTCAAATTTCTTTCAAAATAATATTTTCAATTCAATTAAATTATCGTTCACTTATTTGTGCATCATTCACATATTTATGTAGTTGGAGTAACACAATGAAATAATGATTAATGGTAAATTAGGATAAAATTGTATTATACGTAACAAAAGTGACCAAACACATAAGAGTGGACGGGGCTTGCAAAAAGCAGTACTTGTCGGGTGCAAGCAACCTCAATTATTCTGTTTGTACTTAAGGATTGTTTATCCCTAATCGTCCATGTACACAATAATTTAAGGTACAGAGAATACAATCTTCATGAACAATAAACAATAGTAAAGTACTGGTTTACAAGCAATGAGTTGATAAACAATTAAAATACACTCTAGTTATTTTCATAAAAACAGAAGGTTCTGGGTTTCATCACCAGAAGTTAAACAGTTCACTTTGTCTCTCTCTAATAACAAATATTTCATTGTTATTAATTATTTCACTCCACTTCTCAACAAGACAAACAGATAAAATACAAAAGTTATATACATTGCACAAGATCAAATATACAGGAACAATGGCAACATGTGGAGAGGGCAAGGCTGAGGCAGACAACAATAAAAAGAGCGATAAAAACAAATTAAATGAAAGTTAAATGAAAGAAATGTTTAAAAATACATACTTAGGTAAGAGGTATATTTTCAGCTGATTCATTATTTAGTGCAAAAAATTTGTTCATGGCCTCACGTTTCGACCCTAGCAGAGTCTTTCTCATGGCTAAATACAAAAGCCTCTGTTACTCCAGTATACTTGTATGTGTGTGTTGCGTTGTCATTTAGCCTTTGAGAAAGACTCTGCTAGGGTCAAAACGTGAGGCCATTAACAAATTGTGTGCATTCATACTACAGGTCCTTGTGGTTGGTAAGCAGTTTACACCAGCTAATTTTTTTTTTTCATTAATTATTAATTACACACATAATTTAATCTGTTATTTTTTGGATCTTACCTCGGTCTCAACCAGTTTCTTCTTAGCCATGAGGACTCCAGCTTTGTCTTTATTTCCTGCTAACAAAGTTTGCTTAGCTTGGGCTGTGTAGGTAGGAAGAGAAGCTTGAAGTCTGGAGACATATGCTGAGAAAGGCATGAAAGGATGAGAAAGAAAATGTTATTTTAAAAATAACTAGAATGTTATAATGCATATTTGGTTTGCAGTAATACCATGTGAGAGTTATTGTATAACTTGGTTCATTTCCGGTGGACAGACAATATTAGCTCCCCGAGGTATTGCAAGTTGACAAACTAGTTTTATCAACTGCCAAAACCAAGGGGAATTAATATTGACTGTCAACCCGAAATAAACCAAGTAATATTTGTTTAACAATACCTCATACTTATCTAGTTCGCCATCACTGAGCTTGAGAAAACACGGATTGAAATTTCTGTGTGACGCCGCCATATTTTCACGTGTATATTGCTGGGGCAATGTTTGCACTTGTGCACCACACCCGTGCAACAGTTCTACAGGTGCTTCATAAAGCGCATGCATAGCAGACTGTTACATGTGTAACAGTCTACTATGGTAGACTGTTACACATGCAACAGTCTACTACGGTAGACTGTTACACATGTAACAGTCTACTACGGTAGACTGTTACACATGCAACAGTCTACTACGGTAGACTGTTACACATACAACAGTCTACTACGGTAGACTGTATACACATGTAACAGTCTACTACGGTAGACTGTTACACATGTAACAGTCTACTACAGTAGACTGTTACACATGCAACAGTCTACTACGGTAGACTGTTACACATGCAACAGTCTACTACGGTAGACTGTTACACATGTAACAGTCTACTACAGTAGACTGTTACACATGCAACAGTCTACTACGGTAGACTGTTACACATACAACAGTCTACTACGGTAGACTGTATACACATGTAACAGTCTACTACGGTAGACTGTTACACATGTAACAGTCTACTGCGGTAGACTGTTACACATACAACAGTCTACTACGGTAGACTGTTACACATACAACAGTCTACTACGGTAGACTGTTACACACGAGATAGTCTACTATGCATGCATACTTACCGTATGTGTGAATACTGGCACGCGCGCTTGGTAAACTGCAGGCTGGCATAGTTTATCACTCGTTCAAACCCATAGTGGATGATATTGAATGGTCAGACAGTAGGAGGGTTCACTGTGGACTGTGTATGCATTCACTACTTGATATCATATTGCAGGCTTGCATAGTTTATCAATAGTTAAAACCCATAGTGGATGATATTGAGTGGTCAGACAGTAGGAGGGTTGACAGTGAGTGCACCTTGTGGATGCATTCACAACACGACACCATACTGCAAGCTGCCATAGTTTATCAATAGTTAAAACCCATTGTGGATAATATTGAATGGTCAGACAGTAGGAGGGTTGACAGTGAGTGCACCTTGTGGATGCACTCACAACATGACACCGTACTGCAAGCTGGCACAGTGCATCTCTCATTCTGAATCAAAGTGGATGACATTGAATGGTCGGACAGTAGGAGGGTTGTGTGTTACATCTATTTCTCCTTTAACCAATGGGAGTCTGAAGCTGTACCTTGTTTCGCTTGTCTGCCTCCCTCCTTCAAGAATATCTGCAACTTTTGAATCTTCTCCAAGGAGACTTTCTGTTGAGCGACTAATTCATTTGGGACAGGTCTTCTCTGAGCTTGTAACTCAGCAATCTACATCACATAAGAATATCAACAAACTTAACTTGAATAGTGAAGAAATTTGATACATTAGGGGTTGTAACTGCTTGCAATCTTGTAGCCTGACCTGGCCGCAAGGTTGCTAGATCTTGCAGCGCCTTGTACACTGTTACAAGGTAGTAAGATTAGGTACTGGGTGGGTGGGTTGGCGTAGTGGTATCTTTCTTTGCCTTCCACCTCTAGGACCCTGGTTCGAATCCCGCCGGGGACACTGTGTGGATTGGGTTTTTTAGTTCCTACCTGATTGATTGAGTAAAATGAAAGTAGCAAAACCTTACAAGGTGCTGCAGTGTGCACTCTGCAGACAACCATGTCAGAAACATCTTGGCAAGCCTGTTCTTGTTAACAGTACCGGGTTCTTTTAAAGGTTTGGTGAATTACTTAGTATTGATGTTTTTATTTTACACCTTCTAGTTAATATAAAAAAAATCATTTTGTTCCTTCCTGTATATTTTCATATGATTTATTTTCTTTAAAAATAATAGTTTTCAGGAGCACCCACAAAAATAGGTCACTTGCTGACATGGCTGGATTCCTTCTGTGACGTCACATGCATTATTACATAAGATATATTCCTGAGTGAATTCTTGAAAAGAAAGAACACATATTTGTCATTCCTTTGGCGGACCCTGTCCAGGAATGATTGTCGTCTGGAGTAGATCATGAATAAATTGTATAATGATGATGTCAAAGAAGGAATCCAGCCATGTCAGCAAGTGATCTAGTTTTGTGGGCGTTCCTGAAGACCATTACTTAAAATAATTTTTTTTTTTTAAATATCAGACCTGCAGTCGATTTCACCAAACTCTTCTTCACTTCAGACTCATCCTAACTTTAAGATGCATAGTGATTTGTATTGGGACATCAACCTTTCCCTAGCAATTAAGATTACTTCATATATCTACTAGTTTTAGGATTGATCTTCTGATCTTAGCGCTTCGTGAAATCGACTGCTGTTCTTCCATTGAGCTGTGTACAAAATGTGCATCCCAGGAAGTCCAGGCTCTGTCGCTCTTCTGTAAACATGTGATGTCACAGGTCACATGGTCTATTGGTGGAGCTGTTCCCAAGCGTCTCCCTCAATAAGTTCACACCATTAATAATTATCTCAAGAAAGAAAAAAATGAGAAAAAAACAAATACATAAATGTATCACTAAAGACAGCCAGCCTTTTTGTTTAGCATTACATCCAGCCAGCCGAAGCATACCTTTTTCTTCAGTTGAGTCGACTCCCAGCTGAGGACAGCTAAACTATCAGCCTGAGACACACTCCTTCCAAATAAAAAAATAAATCAACTAAAGTCAACGCAAATTTAATTTCAACTCAACTTAATTTTTGTATAAAAGTATTACCTTCTACTTCTAGATCAGAAAAACATGAACAAAGCCAAAAAAAAAATAAAAAATGCTGGATATACTACTTACATGATCTGAATTTTTCTCTGTTCAATTTAATAGCCCATATGCTTGTCCCAGTGCGCATGACCAGAAACGATCGGCGCGCAAAGAATTCTGGCTGAAATCCGAGTCCAAACAATCTCAGCCAACCATCATGGCGTGCTGACTTTGAAGCAATGCGGCACACAACACATAAAACCTGGCATAAATACATGTAAACTACTGCGCGGCGTCCATCTTGACACTTTGGTTTCTTTTTCAGCTGTACTCGGTTTCCCAAGATGCATTGCGGTACATAATAAAGATGGCCCTTGCGCATATAGGCTATTCAATTATTATCACATCACAAATTAAATTAGTTGCAAACAGTACAATTAACGGTAAATTATGAACTAAGAAAATCTGATGCACACCAAAAAAATCAAAGGAGTGACAAAGATGTTGAGGGGGTTTCGCTAAAAATGGCGCATGTACAGTACAAAGAAAATATGATGCATTTAACTCTTATGCAATACCGTTGAGCATTTTTGGACTTACTTTTTGGGTGAAGTTGAAGCAGATGCTCCCTGATACGAAAAACATCAATAAATACATGTTAATCAAGTAATAAAATGAAAGAATGAACCTTCCCAAATTGTCCATACTGAATTGAAACCCACCCGAGGAATCTGCACGTGGATTTTTTTTTCACAGGACTCGGGAAAGTATGGAGTGTACAGTGCTTAACACCCATCGCACAGTGGGCCAGGAGATTTCAAGCTGTGCTATAGTAGGCAAATAGTCAATGCTTTAAAAATGAATAATTATAAATTTATTTAATGTCTTTAAATACCTGTAGGACTGTGTGAAAATTATCGCCATGCCAATTGACTTGAAACCACTTAACATTTCATGTTTGATAAAAATCCACTTGATCAAAAATTAGCTTATTCATTTCGGTCCCAAAAAGCATGGTAAAAATTTGTTTGCTTTTTATTCATTGACACCAGAAACACATATTTCCCTCCATTTCCGTCTCGGCACTACCTTTTTCAGGAAGCCTGAATGTTCAGGAACATTTACAAATCAAATTTTGCTGCGACTTTTTGCTACTTTTAAAGTTATGTTAGTTTTTGTAAAACGCGCTATAGGCCCCCGGTCTGTTTAAAATCAACTGTACGCAACGAGCCGCGTGTGTGACAGGGTGTATTCCCTTGTGGTCTCCACTCATATAAGACCGTTGGGGCCTATAACGTGTTTTGCAAAAACTAACATAACTTTAAAAGTCGCAGCAAAGTTTGGTTTTAAAATGTTCCTGAACGTTCAGGCTTCCAGAAAATTAACAGCTATTATGATACTGAATCAACATATGTACAGACAAATCCCCTTGTTTGAAACATCTGAAGTGAAAGTCGAGTGAAAATTGCTTGAAATGCCAAGAAGATCAAAGGGTTTCTAATTCTGAACAGAAACGATTAGAAACGATTGAAAGTTAACTGATTTTACGCAAGAAGAAAACATGGCAGATTCTATTTGAAACTGTGATTTCGGTTTTTGACTCTGGCTTAGGCCCCATTTAAATAGTAAGTTCACAAACACGCACTTTCGGTACAGGGTTTCCAACAGGCGGTTGGGCCAGGGCCAAAGTCAAAGCAAAAACTGAAGCCTAAGTCAAAGGTGAGGTTTCACAAAGAAATCTACCCTACCTGTTGTGAGGGCTGCTTTGGAGACAAGGAGCTTGGCTTAGATGCAGGAATCTAATAATATGACCAAATATGAAATTCTGACTTTATACCTATATAATTTGGTTTATAACTTGCACTTCATCACATGAAACAGTAAGAGTAAAACAAGCTCAGTGACTATAAAAATACCGTTACCAATCCTCCATACAAATATTTAATAATAATAGCAACAGTGGCTTCTTGTGTAGCGCTCAAATCCGTCACACAGTGACGCTCGAACATTATTTCCCCGATGACTGGGCCATTGATTTCATTCCTTGAACCCCCTTGACTCCCTGGGACGTATACAGCCTGTGCTGTTAAGTATGTAATGCACCAAGCTGTTCACAGACACCAACCATCTCTGCCCTCACAGGTACCCATTTACCCCGAGAAGCGATTATGGTTAAGTGTCTTGCTCAAGGACACATGTGTCATGACCGGGATTCGAACCCCACACCCTGATGACTCAGCCACCAGAACTCCAGTCCGGTGTGCTGGACCACTTGGCCACAACAAGCTACTGAAATATTGTGACAGTTAAGGGGATGCATTTAAAAGACAAAAACACCACGGATGCTCATTTTTGATAGCTTCGTTTGAAATAAACCTGGTGTGAATAGATGGGTTGCGCATGACGTCAACCATGGGAAAAATCGTCCATCTTTGATAACAATGACTGCACATTTTTGAGCGTACAACTGTGTGTCATGCGTAAGTCATGGCATGCGTGCGTTTTATAAACTCCTTCCATGATTGGCTGGTAAGCAATTCAAGCTGCGTTGAAACTTACAGAGCTTGACGCGGCTACAAGGCAAAATAGAAATTGTCATCCAGATGGCGTCTATATTGCAACCCATCTATACAATAACTGTATTCCGCAGAAGTATATGAAAAATCCCTGCCAACTGATCCTCATGGCTTTCGGACTTGACTCTTCCAAAAGACACCGGTGTCTAAATCCCTTGGACAGTCTCTGTCTACTCACCACCTGTTTGCGTGCACTGTTTATCACCAGCCACTTCTCTTTAGTCTGATCTTCCTTAACTCCGCTCAGGGGATGGTGTATCCGAACTTTGACCTCTAGTTTTCCCCCCGTGGCTTTCCGCCCCTCAAGTAACTGCAAGGAAGATTTAGTCTTGGTGAGTTTTTTAGGATCCTTCCACACTCTAACATCAAACGCTGTTTGACATTACTCTTTACGTTTACAGGGTACCAGTTTCTCAAAGCAGACAGACAGGAGCGATCTTTTTACAAAACCTCAATTTTGCTCAATGTTGTGCTTTGTCAAACTTCTAATATCTTTGAATTTGAACTAAGGACAACTTAACTGCACTCAATGAATTTGATTGGATTATAAAAAGGTACATGTACGTAAAATCGAGAATTTCTAATGTTTCGGTTTGTGTACAAACACATGGAAGAGAAAAAGCATGGTAGTCATTTTTTTGTTTTGTTTACATAGTAACCAATAAGAAGTGAATAAGCATACGATTGTGCACAAAAGCACTGGGGATTGCGCACATTTGTTTCCGTCAGCAGCGAATAAGTTCAAGACATCGTTAAAAAATTTAAACAGTGTATTTTTCCAAAATATATACAGGCACATGACAAATAGATATCACTTAACACACAAATACCAAAATCTGATGAATTTGTCGCTAAATGAACTACGAAAAGTATTAGCGAAAAGTTGACCAACTTAAAACTCGATTTACTCAAAACCCGTTATTTTCCGATACGTCACTATGAGTAAAACATACAAATTGTAAGCTAACTTTGGACCTGGGTGTAGTGAACACTTTGCATATGACTAATACCAACAGAATAAAAGGTTTGAGTTTACTTCATACTTACTGGAATACTCTCATGGATCTCACATTTGGTTTCTAGGTCAGCTAGCTTCAGACTCGCTTGAGCTAAGAGTTTATCACTTCGCAAGAATCCTCTGTCGAAAGATACATCAACGAAAAACAGTGACAACATTGACATCAAACTAAGAAATAATCTGCAGTTCTTGTATAGCACTTTATCACACCCGATGGGCTTCTCAAAGCACTCAGTACTTTTTCCTGCAAGGTATGCGGAGTTATGATTTGAAGTATGAGACATGTTCCTTTACATAGCACCATGTAACGGTTTTACAAGATGCTGTGGCGCAATCTGCAGCAGATCAAACCAGGAACACCGGGGCAAACCCCTTCTCTTTGCAATAAATGCACTGGTTTTTGCATAACACATCACACGGGACCTACGGCTTTACGTCCCATCCGAAGGACGCAGCAATAATGGTCAAGTGTCTTGCTTAAGGACAAAAGGTGTCACAACCGAGACTCGAACCCACACTCTGCTGATCAGAAAATACCAGTGTTTGAGTCCAGTGTTCTTATCAGCTCAGCCACGACACGTGAAAAGCATGCTGTGCCTGTGACATACCTCACACAAAACAAACTGAGTGCCATGGCCGGAGCAGACAATCATTATCTCTTTGTATACTCAAAATGATTTTTTGACTTTGTGGAAATGAAGAACAGTTCAACTTTTATAAATCGTCAGATCTTTACCTTCCATAGTAGACTTCAAATTTGACGGATCTCCTCTTGACACAAGATGAAAAGGTTCTGTTCCGTTGGATCTGCAGTTTGCAAGCATCGTTATATTCAACATTTTCAAACCCCTTCCCCCATCCTGTCTTTTCGCTCTGTGGATCATCCTGAGGAGAAAAAAAAATCATTGATTTTAAAGAAAACTTTGATCAGGTTGGCATAGTGTATAATTCAAAACCATATTGATAATATTGAATGGTCAGGCAGTAGGAGGGTTGACTGTGTACCGTGTAGATGCATTTACCACATGATATAATGCAGTTGGCTTAGTGTATCTACATTTATCCTTCAAAACCACAGTGAATGATATAATGCAATAAATCTTGTTCTATCACTCAAAACTGCAGTGGTTGGAATTGAATAGTCAGGCAGTAGGAGGGTTGACTGTGAACTGTATAGATGCATTCACCCTATGACATCATAATGCAGTCGGCATAGCGCACCTATCATTCAAAACCACAGTGGATGATATAATGCAATAAATCTTGTTCTATCACCGGTCTGTATTGAATGGTCAGGCAGTAGGAGGGTTGACTGTGAACTGTATAGATGCATTCACCCCATGATATCATAATGCAGTCGGCATAGTGCACCTATCATTCAAAACCACAGTGGATGATATTTAACAGTCAATATTAATTGCTACCATTGTGACTTACACTTGGATATGGGAACTCATACTTCACGAAGGTGTCCAAGTCCTTCTCTCCTGTCAAGAAGAAGAAGAAATATCAAATAAAAAAATGTAAACTTGGTAGAATAATAATAGTAATAATAATAATAGTAATAGTAATGGAAAAAATAGCGCATGTGTCTGCCAATTTTGACATTTATGGCGCATGAACATTATTACCCCGGTCACTGAGCCATTGTTTAAATCCTTAAAACATCTGAGCTCCTTACGGAATATGCAGCCTGTGCTGCCAAGTATGAAGCGCATCAACCTAATGGTACCCAGTTACTCCTGGGTGAAGAGAAGCAATTATAGTTAGGTGTCTTGATCGAGGACACAAGTGTCATGACCAGGATTCAAATCCACACCCCAGTGCACTAGACCGTTTGGCCACTGAAGCATCAAACTAAATCAATCAGAAGAACTATCTCTGCCCTCACAGGTACCCATTTACTCCTGGGTGAAGAGAAGCAATTATACATGTAATCCAGTGTTCTGCTCAAGGACACAAGTGTCCTGACTGGGATTCGAACCCACACCCAATGACTTCAATAGCAATCACAATTGGTTCCAGTGCACTAGATTGCTTGGCCACTATTCTGTAGAGGATAAAAAGACACCTCTCCAGTAGTGGCAGCACAATCAGTCTGCAATTCAGTTTTAGATTTGGAAATCATTTCATTTTCATATTATACTGAGCAGAGCTAAAACCATCCATACAATAGTTGCATCATCCGTTTGTATTTGGTTTCAAAATACATTTACCACTGCAAAAGAAATCAAGTTAGTCTGTCATTAATTTCACACAATGGGTTAGGGTTAATGTCACCACCAATAAATATAAAAATGATGTTTGTAATTCAATATGCCATATATTCACGCATCTGCTGCTGCTGTGGTGTGTCGTGGCCGAGCGGATAAGATCACCGGAGTCAAGCTCCGGTGTCTCTGATACGCAGAGTGTGGGTTCGAGTCCCGGTCGTGACACTTGTGTCCTTAAGCCAGACACTTAACCATTATTGCTTCGTCCTTCGGATGGGACGTAAAGCCGTTGGTCCCGTGTGTTGTGTAATGCACGTAAAAGAACCCAGTGACACTTATTGCAAAGAGAAGGGGTTCGCCCCGGTGTTCCTGGTTTGATCGGCTGCAGATTGCGCCACAGCACCTTGTGAACCATTACATGGTGCTATGTAAAGGAACAGGTCTCATACTTCAAAAAAACATAACTCATCATACCTCACAGGAAAAAAATATTGAGTGCTCTGAGACGCCCATAGGGTGTGATAAAGCGCTATATAAAAACTGCGTATTATTATTATTACAAGGTTTTCCTACTTAATAATAATGATAATTTGGGAGGTTAGCCATCCTTACTGGCAGCTGAGAAGCTGAATTGTGAAGGGTGTGGTTACAACTTGTTCGAGCTGCAGGCATTCAAGGGCGCCTTTGGCAGCCAGCCACATTGACTCATGCATGACCACGGAGCACAGCCTGAGATCGAAAGTGTTTGGTTCTTCAAAGGCATTTCGTATGACAGCAACTGATAATTCTGACAACTGAAAGACAAGTCCATTTGCATTTGTTTATTTTATTTACATTAATCATCCAGGAAAAAACCAACTGTTAAAAATGCATTTCCTATGGGCGTCTAGTATCGCTGGAGCCAGTTTGTGCATAGTGGGCGTGGCTTACAGTGGAGTTACGTCACTCTCACAAACAGGACGGAGGGTTTTTAACTGGACAATAAACCTATTCATATCTCACCTTCCTCATGATCTAGTTGTCTACAATGCTTACACATGATCCCTACGCACAACACTTTGTGCATTTAGCATTGCAGTACAAACAAAACAGAGGATTGGAAATCATCAATTCGCATACTGGAATTGGCCTTGAAGTTATCATATTTGACTGCAAGAGGGCGCCCTTTGGGATAGATTGGGGGTCAAACCATAAAAGCAGTTCGGTAAACCAGATGCAATTAGACTTCTAATAATGCAGTAAAAGTAAAACTCCTGAGGTTTTTTTTTATTGACATTTTTAGACTGTAATCAGTTTAAGAAATTTTGAAATATTTGTGTACTTTCAAAATGGAATACATAATGCGCCCTCTTGCTGTCAAAAATACGGCCTATAACTCAGAATATTCTCTTAAACCATCACCCTCACTATCTATCTTTGTAAAAAACTTAAAAAGCCCAGTTCGTTGAATTATATGCCAGGCCTTACTAAGGTATTAAGATTGGTAGTATTCAGTGGTGTTTTGCCTGTTGGCCTTGTCTCTGTTTCTTGTTTTGTCTGATTGTTTGTCCGTTGTCCATGTTACGTTCTTTAATTGCATATAGTTAGCGTGTCATGGCCGAGTGGTCTAGTGCACCAGACTCAAGTTCCAGTGGTCAAGTCATTGGGGTGTGGGTTCGAATCCCGGTCATGACACTTGTGTCCTTGAGCAAGATGCTTTACTATAATTGCTTCTCTTCACCCAGGGGTGTAAATGGGTACCTGCGAGGGTAGAGGTTGATATTGTGTTTTGAAAAAGCCTTCGGAGCGCCACGGCAGCTCGGGGCTGTATACTCCCCAGGGAGCTGAGAAAGATTACAAGAATGTTATTGGCCCAATGACCAGGGCACTAATGTAAAGCGCATTGAGACGTTATTGTGAAATGTACTATATAAGAACTAGTTGTTATTATTATTATTATTGTCTGTCCACAGGGAACAAAAGCATTTTGCTTAACCCTTTACCTAAATGCTGTCATTTATTTACATTACACTTCTGTTTGTATAATAATATAACATATTTTCTAATGTATTGTGTAATTTCTACTTTGTATGACTGACAGCATTGAAATATATGTCACATGAATGAATGAATCAAACAGAAACTTCCAATCTGGAAGCTGGCTAATTTCAAATTTTTCTAATCATTGCCAATCTTCCAGAGAATTAAACACTGAAAAAAAATGAAGACAAAAAAATAGTATTTGTGGACCCAACAAATTTTATTACTGATTGCGGCAATCAAAATAAGCACGTATGAATGCATACAAAATCCCTGAAAAAAACATCAACAGCAAACTGAGTGTCTAGTTTTTTTTTCTCCATTCACTTGTACCACTTTCAAACCACAGTGGAGGGTCAGAGAGTAGGAGGGTTGAAACTCAAGAAGACACCTCTGGGAGACCAACCCTCAAACTCAAGCCTCTGCCAACAGCCAGAAAACTGTACCATGTCGCAGACGTTTTCTTCCACGACGAGGGAGCGACCGACATTACAACTGGGCCCAATTTCATGGCTCTGCGTACTGCGGAATTCTGCGCTTAGGCCCTGCCACAGCCCGGAGGAGTACGCGCTTTACAGGGCGCCGTAAGCGTTGAATTGTTTGGTAACCAGCGCCATGATATTGGGCCCTGATTACAATACAAAACTAAACCCAAATTTTCCCCCACCCCCCTCAAAAAAAAAAAAAAAAAAAAAAGCAACAACAACAATCCAGAGATTAATGATTTTGTATTAAGAACTCTCTGGCACAGTCTCACCTGATGGCAGTTTGTATTGCGTTCCTCTTACAATAGTTACTTCAACTTCTGTGTCCGTCAAATCCGGACAAACTCTGCACGCAAACAACAAAACGAAAACAGAAATTGAACGTTCTCCTCTTTTCAAATTGGTCTCATCACCAGGGCCCAATTTCAAAGAGGTGCAGAAATTATTGCTTAACATTTTCTGCTTTACGCAACAGTAGGCAGGGTACCAGTCAAAGATTGTACATGTGACATAGTATTTTGGCTGGTAACCTTATTCTGGTAAGCATAATTTTTGTTGTGCTTTAGCAACTCTATGAATTTGGGCCCAGAAGTCTAGTGGTTAAGGCAACTGCTCTAAAACACAGAAGGTCATAGGTTAAAACCAGTTGGCGCCGGATGTTCTGATTACATGCAAATATTTTCCCTGCTTGGAAACGGAAGGCATGTAAAGACGCCATTATGTAATTTTGGACCACCGGAGCATAGGTCGCCTGGTCCTTCAACTGCGGAGCGTGCAGAGACCAAACACACACCATCTAATGCTTGGTTTTACCCACACAAGGACAAAAAAGGTCTTGAATATATTGGTGTTTTATGGCCACTGAGAGGTGATATTTGTGTACTCCCTGATTATAGACATTTGTCCTTTTGTTCCAAGAAGAGGATTACGTGGCATGGAGAGGTTTCCACCGTTGTTTATTCATTGTGTTTCGGCTCGATGGAGGTAAGGCAGAGTGAGTTGGCAATTGAGCCATAGTTCCGTGTTTAATTCCACTCCTATGCCATACGTAACGGCCGATGTATTGCAATTCACGGTGCATGAATTTGACATTTTCTCGGTCGAGAAACAAGGCGGACTATCCAATAAAGAGAATCTTTGTTCTCTTGGCATTGTCAAGTCAGGGTTTCCTTGTGCCAGCATACCCTCAAAGAAAAAAAATTCCGGCAATTCCAACAAAAGAATCCCGGGAGCAACTGGTTAACAGCACCTGGGGATGTTTTTTCTCCCAGCAGAACTCTGAAATACATGGAGTATACAGTGCTTTTATACGGGTGCGGGGCAAAACTTTGTCATAATTATTTTCATTTATATATATATATTTTTTTTTCAAATTCTTTTTTTGTTTCAACATCTGTTGTGAAAACCTACGAATAATCACAATGAAGTGGAAAAGAGTGGGAATATGCAAAACAAATTTGAAGAGAAATAGACTAGATAAGGAATTGAATGAGGTCTCTGGAACGTCAAAACCAAAAACACGTTGGTGGCAGCAGACTCATCGGGTAAATTTCTTGCCTTCAGAAATCTGCATGCTAAGAATTCAGACGTGCAACTTGATATATATATATATATATATATTTTTTTAAGGATCCTGTCTTGGACATAAATAGTTTATAAAGAATTTTCAGTTTTCTATTGCACACAAAACCAACCCCCAAAAAAGAGACAAAATCCGCCAAATTGCTGAGAAGTTATGTGCCTGATGAAAACTACGAACATTATTAGGATAGTTACCCAAAATGTCTGCTGCCACCTAGTGTCTTAAAGTTTCCGATTCACATGGCGAGATCTATTACCTGATTGTTGGAATGGTTCTGGACTCAAAGTGAAACCTTGGCACTGGATCCGAGTGAGAACGGGCGACCAAGAGAAGATCCAAATCTTGCTGGCAACTCTGTCTCATATCACCAAACCTATCACCAAAAAGATATTTCATTGTCGGTCTTATTTATGTCTGGCTAAAACTGTGTTCATTTGCTAAAGATCAAACAATCAATCCATTGCATAGAAAACTTTATTCCGAAAGGAATTTTTTTAATTTGTTTTTTATGCAATTTGCCCAACACGAGGCCCAAAGGCCACCCGAGGTATGGGCTACTTTTTGAAGGGATAGAAACCTGCCCCATTGCGCAGAAACAAGACATGGAGAGGTGTAAACGCAGGTCTCTTTACAGCACAGCTAACAACAGGGTGGGGTAAATGAATCCATTGCGAGACAAACATAACTGCCTCTTCCCCTACTTGAAGCAATTATAGTTAAGTGTCTTGCTCAAGGACACAAGTGTCATGACCGGGATTTAAACCCACATCCTGATGACTTAGCCACCAGAACTTAAGTCCCATGCACTAAACGGGTGTGCGAGGGTCGGATCGGGCCCAATTTCATAGAGCTGCTTAAGCAGAAAATATTGCTTAACAATTTTCAGCTAAGCAGAAATGAGCAGGATACCAGTCACAAATTGTACATGCGGCACGGTAGTTTGGCCGGTAACCTTGTTCTGGTTAAGCATAATTTTGTTGTACTTAGCTACTTTTTGTGCTCAAGGTAGCTCTATGAAATCAGTCCCTGGATGTAAGTTGGTGCCTTGACCTGAAGAGACTGATAGACGAGAAGGAAAATTTTGAAATCTGAGAAGGAGAAGACTATATTAGCACTGCTGTTACCTTTTTGATGTTGAAAGATTGCCCAGCTGCAAGTACTGCTTTTCATTTGTTGAACAAATCTAAATTGAAATTGACAAAGTGAACAGTACATGTTAAAAAGCAAGAAACACTGCACTCAGTCTCTGAGGAAAAAACCTCAAGTCTGTTCTTAAGAACTTTGATGTAGAATCTAACAAAGCTGAACTCATTGCTGCTAGAGGTAAGCATGAAAGTTCATCTTTGTTGGTAGTTAGATACAATATAAAAGGTAAACTTTTGATTGAAAAGTTTGCATAGAATCCTTCCTCACTCTAACAAAATCCAATACCATATGGAGGTAACTCAACACCCAAACTATTCAACTCTGAATTCAGGGGTATGCCTGATCCAGTGCAGAGCATAATCTGTTTACGAGTGCAGTCCTCCGTCCAACAGAATTAAAGATTTCTTCAGGAGAAGATGAGCAGAGTATATAAAAAGCAGAGTGTGTTTTGAGCAGAGTTCGTAACGTTTGAATCGTCGAGCCCAAACCAACGGCTCCTTTCAGAGCCAACACTCCTAAAAGAAGAAATTGATCACATGGTTGTACCCGCAAGTTTTACTAGCAATAGACGGTTCCGGCCTGTCAATCAAAATGTGCGCGTTGACCAATTGGATCACGCCTTTTGGTCATTTGACCTCGGTCAAACTCGGTCACACGCGCAGCGTAAACGTACACAAACTAAAGCTTGTTGCCAAAGCCGGAACGGTCTATAGTTACTTCCCACGATACACACCATGCTAAGCTCCAAACCATCACCTACTTGTATTTGTTTCTCCAGGGAGGTTATAAGGCGAGCATAGAGCTGCCCCTTGTCCGCCAAGACTTCAGCTGGGATACTTGGCACATCGGTTGGAGAAATGACCTCAAAATCCTCTGAGGCTTGTCTCTGCAAGGGTAGGTCTGGGATCTTAAAGAAAGAAATATATCATGTTCAATTATATTTGGGTAATATCACAATTTATTATTATTATTATTATTATTATTATTATTTATTAGACCTCAACATTACAAAAACAACAACAACAAAAATACAAAAGACAAGAATAATAAATAGATGAAACACAAGAATAGACTAAAACGTAAACAACCAAAACAGGCAATAATTCGTCGGGAGGGCAACTAGACAGGAAAAAAAATAAACCAAGTCTGCAGAAGGCAAGTGTACTGGGGGAGCACGCAAGGGTACGGACTCAAAATGGGAAGCGCACAGAAAACTGCTAAAAGAGAGAACGACACAACATCATGCGGGTCAGGGACAACAAAAGGAAATAACATTACTGTTGCTCGGAAGCATGCTGCCCCAAACATGATACGACAGAGGTACAAACAAAAAAGCAACCAGAGAGGGACAACAAAATGATCAAGTCCACACGTTTGAATGGACCAGTTTACAATTTAAAGGGAAAGTAACTTTTTTTTAATTTTTTTTTTTTAAACCAGTTGCCACCCGGAATCTTTTTTTTTTTTCTCCAATCCAGCTTGGCAGGATTTTTTTCACAGAATCACCGGAGTCAATTTTCTTTGAGAGTAGAGCTGGCACAAAGAAACCTTGACTTGACAAAACCAAGAGAACAAAGATTCTCTTTATAGCACCGGGATTTTGGTTTTCTCTACCGAGACAATGTCAAAATCACGCACCGTGAATTGCAAAACCTCGGCCGTACCTCGATTGGTACTAAATCCAGAACCATGGCTGGATCCCCGGTTCAATCCCTAGTTCACTCTGACTTCCCTCCATTGATCCGAAATACAATGAACAAACAAAGATGGAAGCCTCTTGATGTCTCAAAATCCTCTTCTTGGAACAAAAGGACAAAGGTGTAGAATCGAGGGTAACACAATAATCCCCCCTCATAATGGGTGGAAATTGGCAAAATATTCAACACCATCTGTCCTCTATTGTGTGAATGAAACGAAGCGTTGCACAGTGAGTTCATACTCTCTGCACGCTCCGAAACAATGTCCCAGCAACCTTTCTTCCGGTATTCCAATTTTTTTTTCACAATGGCATGTTTAAACAACCTCCGTTTGCTGACTGGGACAATACATGTATTTGCACGTATACAGGTCATCTGGCGTCTACTTCTTAAAGTAAGGTAATTCCCGTCATCTAGTTTCCAATAAACATACCATCCAACCAACCTGTGGAAAGTTTGTATCTGGACGTCACAGATATTGTTTGTTGAGAAAAATACGGAAAATGGTATTCCGTTAGTCAGGTGCTTTGTGCCTTATCACATAAGACCTACATGTACTTTAATGTTAAGATTCTCAAATATTTGATCGTTTAACTGCATGATTTTGTTTCCTTCACAAATTCAAGCAATGTACGTGGGAACTGGAGGTTCCCAGTAATTCACGATAGGAAAAAAATCACAATTAAACTCATCAATATCGATTAAATTGCAAAGTAACACATTTGTTGTAAAAACTCGAAAACAGTACTACATATAAAACATTCACATAAAAAAATCAACACCACACAAATATGTAACGGCAATTGCAAAATTAAATGAAAAATATTGAAAATGAAATCAATTGCAAAAATTCCGTTCCGGCCTGTCAATCAAACTCTGTGCATTGACCAATTAGATCACGCCTTTTGGTCATGTGACCTCGGTCAAACTCGGTCACACGTACAGCGTAAACATACACAAACTACGGTTGTGGGCGGGGCTTGTTGCCAAAGCCGGAACGGTCTATAATACCTATCAATCATAAAATCAAATGCAATTCGAATATTTAATGCACTTTGTGAACCGATGGCCAGATATCGGAAGAGGATTTTTTTATACAAAATTGCAACAAATCAACTCACAGTGTCCATGTTGACTGGTAGTCCATTCTCACTGGCCGTTATCATAGAATCAAATCCCTGTCAAATAACGAGAAAATTAATTATCTCCACCATGTATAATTAGGAAGGGATACCCGACAGGAAGTTTTCAAGTGGAAGGTAAAGACGACGTGTTTCGTGACATCACGTGTTTATAAAAGAACAACAGAGCCTGGATCTACTGAAGGCACAAAATGTACACAGCTGAAAGGTGAAAGATTTTCCAATGGAAGTGCCCTCTGCTAAATGAAAGTGGCTTTGTCCTCTCAAAGATAATATTCCAGGCCTGTGTATTGCAACAAGATGAAATTGTTGCTCAGAGCAGAAAGTACTTGTTACCCCATTTTGCGTGTATGTAGTACAATCCTAACTGTTCTAAGCCGACAAAATGTACCTTTGCTGTCTTCAGAAATCTCATGGCTTCATCCATATCGCCCTCTTTCTTAGCCTTCATGGCGAGCATCTTGAACTGTTTCTGTCTCTCCACAAGAATCCTCATGTTCTTCAGATTCTGAGCTTCTTTTGCTGCGAAGAAAAAAAAACAAACCATTTCAAGTTGAATCCAAATGTCTTATCCAAATGTCAACATCATGACAATACAACAAGTACAGCTAGACAAACATGTATAGACCTTGCATCACTGATTCTAGACGTGCTTTCAATTTCAGTTTTGGGTATAGATCCCTTGCATATGACATCACAAGCTCAAATAGTGCCCTGACCAAAGATCATAGAGTGTGGGAGGCGCAAGATGGGGAACTGGAGCTCTATCTATTGTTGGAACATGAAATAGGCATGGGCGCCATTTCGGCAAGTGAATGTTTTGTTTCCCATTGGTAGAAAGAGCCATTGTCTGCACTGTTCTGCACTGATCTATTGTTGTATCCAAAGAGTTACTTGCTGGAATGGCGTCCAGTGGGATTTCACATTTCAGCCTGATTTCCCTATCTTGCGCCTTTGGCGCTCTATAATCTTTGGTCCTGACTGAGGTCAAAGGAAGACCAATCAATGGCTTGAGCCCACACTCTGCCAATACCAGAACTTGAGACCAGTGCACTAGACCACTCGGACGTGACACACCAGAATATGAGAGTGTGTCCTTAAAAATTGTCAATCAAAAATAAGATTAATTGTTTAAATTTTAATCATAATAATTTGGGAGGCTAATCATCCTTACTGGCAACTGAGAAGCTGAATAGACCGTTCCGGCTTTGGCAACAAGCCCGCCCACACACATTAGTTTATGTACGCTTACGCTGCACATGTGACCGAGTTTGACCGAGGCCACCTGACCAAATGGCGTGATCCAATTGGTCAATGCGCACAGTTTGATTGACAGGCCGGAACGGTCTATTGCGAAGGACGTGGCTACACTTGTTCGAGCTGCAGGCATTCAAGGGCGCCTTTGGCAGCCAGCCACATCAACCCTTATATGTATTACCACAGAGCACAGCCTGAGATTGAAAGTATTTGATTATTCCTGAGGGAGGAAAACCGGAGGGCCTGGAGAAAACCAACAGGAGAGAACCAATGCATAACTCTACTCGCATAAGGCCCTAGCCAGGAATCGAACCAGGGACACATTGGTGAGAGGCGAGCACTTTACACACCCCAACTGTTTTTAGATTAATTTAAATTAATTTTTTTGTTCATTGTCAAGGAGAGTCTAGCTGGATGACCTATTTACATGGTTACAATATCTCATTATAAATATATAATTTATCTGTCAAAATGAACACTACAAATCACAGAGAGAAATGTGTCAAGAATATGATTACGGAGATGAGTTTAAAAGTGAGAAGCCATACCTGAAGGTGGTCTCGAAAGCGCAGGGTATTTTGTCCCTGCTGCAGCTGCTTTTGGTGTTGTCTTGTTGGCTGGCTGCCCTGGGGATGGCTGACCTGGGGACCGCTGACCTGGCGGTGCCTGGCCTGGGGATTGTTGCCCTGGTAGAGGCTGCCCTGGTAGTGGCTGCCCTAGGGAAGGCTGCCCTGGGGATCTGGGAGCTGCACCCCTTGGGGGTATCGGATGGAATCCTGGTAGTGATGGTAGCTCTTCATAATCCACAGGTCTGCCTGCTTTCTCCTTCTTAATAGCATCTTGATAACTCTTTATAAAATAAGACGATATGAAGAGAAAAATTCAACACCTCTTTCAAGGTAAGAATTAACTAGAATTATTGTAAGTAAAACCATGTAAAAATCTCTTTTAGGAGTAGTGGTGGCTCTGAAAAGAGCCATTGTGGTCTTGACGTTTCGAACAGTATACTCTGCTCTTCTTCACACCATGCAAAGCTTCAAACATCATATCTCCTTCAAGGTGTATTTCCTTTCCTAATTGTAATGTTTCCATTCTATTCTAAACTATCAAGAGTGACCACACCCTCCTTGTATTGGATATTTTTTTATTATATATTTCATCTTCCTACTTTTAACGACAGCATTCAGGTTCTGGCGCTGTGGTTTCTTTCCCTGCCTTTCACCTTTGTGGACTCTGGTTTGAATCCTGGAACTGAGCCTTGTATGTGGATGGGGTTAATACTTCTTTTGTTAATTTCTTGCTGAAGATTGCATTTTGTTGTTTATTTGAACAAATTTAAACAGTTTTGCAGGAAATTACCTACAAACCTCATGCCCGGGGCTATTTCTATTAATGTACAAGGTGATGCAATTGACCAACGGTGGGCATGGTCGAGGTAATTTACCCCGTGGGGTACATCACGCATGTTCCCCTCCTGAGCGCGTTGGCAATGTACATGCACCTTTGTAGAGCATCACGTGATTGGTTCTAGACCAATAAAAAATCTTTTACCATGGTGTAACAACGATTAATGTTTTCATTTTGTTTTGTGGCGTGTCGTGGCCGAGCGGTTTAGTGCATCGGACGAGTCATCAGGATGTGGGTTCGAATCCCGGTCATGACACTTCTGTCCTTCAGCAAGATACTTAACTTTAATTGCTTCAAATAGGGGAAGAGGCAGTTTAATGTTTGTCTGTCAACGGATTCATTTACCCCTCCCTGTTCTTAGCTGTGCTGTGAAGAGACTTGTGTTTATATCTCGCCACGTCTTGTTTCTGCCCAGTGGGGCAGGTTTCTATCCCTTCAAAAAAGGTAGCCCACACCTTGAGTGGCCTTTGGGCCTTGTGATGGGCGAATTCCATAAAATAAAAAAATTTAAACACTCTTACCTTAGTAATCCTTCCAAGTCTCCTGCATTTACTGGCATTCCCATCAGTGGTTGCCTTATCCAATAGTGCCCTGTAGCTATCATGACGTTGCTGTAATGCCTCTAGTGTGTTTCTTGGTACAGGAGGATCTGAGAAGGCGGAGGACGACTGAGGTTGGGTGACCTCACTGCTTCCAGCTGGGGCCGAGACGTCGATGGCTGGTGCTTCTCGAGTCTTCAGCTGCTTGGGTGGAGGAACTCTGGTTGGTTCATCTACATTAGGCCATGTAAAACAAAAAGTAGTTTATTAGCATACTTCCTTATAAACATGATAAATACCTGCAGGTCGTTGTTGTCTGTTTTTTTAAATGTGGCGTGTCAGGGTTGAGCAGTCAAGCACACCGGACTCAAGCTCTGGTGTTTCTGATCAGCAGATTGTGGGTTCGAGTCCAGGTCTTGACATCTGCGTCCTTCAGCAAGACACTTAACCATTATTGCTTTGTTCTTTGGATGGGACAGAAAGCCGTAGGTCCCCTGCATTGTGTAATGCACATAAAAGAACCCAGTGACACTTATCACAAGAGAAGTGGTTTGACCAGGTGTTTCTAGCAGTGGCTGCTGAATGCGCCGCAGCACCTTATAAGATGCTACATAAATGGGTCTCATAATTCATGAACTTCAAAAACCTGTCTTAGAAAGTATTAATAAGAATCCAGTATTATTACTCTTCAATCAGTCAATACAATCACCAACCGCATTGCCTGCAGCATTCACTATGCTTGCAGCGCTCGCGAAAAACAGGCTGGCACCCAGACTTCCACAACAGAATCAACCAACTAGCATGAGCACCATGCTACTTGCAGGTTTAGGCTCCAAGTTGGTGTTTGTTGTCATGTTCTGGCTCACTGCAAGAACCCTTGTCTACAGGCTTCCTCAGGCTTCCGAAGTGGGGGTCTACGTTGGTGTTTCTGGTTCATTGCAAGCACCATGTCAGAGTGTGGGTTCGAACCCCGGCCTGGCAGGTCATGATGCTTGTGAGCAAGACACTTGGCCATAATTGCTTTGTCCTTTGGATGGGAGGTAAAGCCATAGGTCCCAGGTACTAGGATTGGCAGTGCAAGCAAAAGAACCCAGAACACTTATCTTGGAAGAGTAGGAGTTTACCTTGGTGTTTCTGGTTTATTGCAAGCACCCTTGTCTACAGGTTTCCTCAGGCTTCTCAGTTACAGTGATTAATTTCGCTTTTGAGGCATCCTTCATTTCATTACCAGAAATTAATGACAACAATAACAAAGCCTCAAATCTTTCAAAACAGACTGGACCCAATTCCATAGCTCTGTTTACTACAAGCAAAAAATCTGCACATTAAGCAAGAATATTTCACAGGCTAGCACGAACGTTTTGCTTGTGCGCGTGCATAATTTTACATTACTTGCGCAGAAATTTGGCGTTAAAGCAGAAATTCGGCGTTAACCATGGGAGCAGACAATGGTGACTGTAAGCACAGAATTCTGTGGTACGCAGAGCGTGAAATTGGGGCCTAGAGTCCATCATGGTTTGTCCAATATATGTCTGTTTGCATGTACCTTGAGGGGCTGATGAAGGAGGCGGCGGCATTCCGCTCAGATCAACTTCTTCTCCCTGCTCTATGGCTTGAATAACCGAGTCAAATTGCTGATGGGCAAAATAACAAAACATCAACATTCTAAAATAAAAGCATCAATTTTTTTTTTTTTTTATGGAAGTCGCCAGACACACACGGCCAGTAAGCCACTCGAGATGTGGGCTACAAATCAACTGTTTTTTTTTCCAGGGGTCGTTGCCACCTACTCCTGGGGCTGAAACAGGGTAACCCCCTTTACAGTCCGTAAGGATGTAGGCTTGGGAATCATCCATCAGAAGCCTGGCTGGTAGAGCAGAAGGCTCTACCTCCCCAACTTTTACTGAAAGGGAGTGAACGCTTGCAGTAGAATATTCACTATGGAAAGAAGAGGGATGTGGTGTGAGATTGATATATACCTAAGCTAGTACTACTCCAAGATGATTTCCGGTATCTACCTAGAGATTAGCTTAAAGTGGGATTAGGAGGTTAAGACAAAGAGGGATTAGATCAATGTGTAACTTAGCAACTCTTACATAATTCAAATTCACCTACAGATTAGCATAAAGTATGATTTGGAGGCTAGGATAAAGAAGAACTAGGAGTATGAGATGAATATGTATATAAACTACTCTGAGATGACCTGGGCTCGATTTCACAAAGAGCCAAGATTGATTTTAACTGCGAATCACTCTTAATTGCTAAGCAAAGTGTGATGTCACAATGCAAATTACTATGGTAATACTGACAACTCATCTTAAGATGGATCATCTAGGGATAAGCCAAAAGTGGGATCAGGAAGCCGAGAGCAGCAGGGGCTTAATCGATATGTACGAGTAAATAAGAAATCATCAGTTGATCTGAAGTCATCAGGAGATAAGCTGAGGGTGGGATTAGGAGGCTAAGAGAAAGAAGGATTAGATTAGTGTGTACCTTAGCCACTCTGAGATGATCTGCAGCCAGCTGAAGATTACCAGACTGTTTGGCCTCTAATGCTGCCACTTTGTACTCGTGCTGTCTTTGTTTCAGCATCATCATTTGAGAATCTGAAAAATGGAGGGAAAAAAAATCACAATTTTACATTGGAAGAAAGATTTCTTACTCTTTTCCACAGTTTAAAAAAAAAAATTTGTCAAAATTGAAACCATCTTGTTTTTTCTCCCATTGAAATTAATGCAGCCAGAATGAGGCTGAAAAGTTGAAATAGTCTGACTCTGTTCATGAAACGACAATTACATCTATTATGGTAAATGGGTATACAGGGAACTAGACAAAAATGGTCACATGGTGTTGAAGGTCTACAGGGGCGTGTTTTGACGACCTGACCAGAAGCAAGTTTCTGACGTAAAGTTCATGTGACCAAAACAATTTCCTAGAGCTATGCAAACCGGGTCCGTAACCAGAAACAGTTCGTAACGTAGGTACATCTCTTGAAATTTAATGTTCTTAAAGTATAGATAGTTCCCAATAGACGCCATCTTTATGGGCAAATTGCATTTTGGCTTGCAGCCACATCAAGTGCTCAAATTATTACCGCATGCACATTGTTCACTAACCAATCGTGCAATGAGTTTTGTGAAATGGGCAAGTGCTGCATGCCGTTCTTACGCGAAACGCACAACCATGTGTTCCAAATTGCCCGTAAAGATGGCTGATTTCTGTCATATTGGGAACTATCTACAGTCTTTATTTTATTTTCAAGTAATGGAACTTAGTCTTTGTAATTTCATCACAATTACTGGATTAGCTTGCTTCAAGGTTTTTCACTTTTAAAAGAATGCCGTTGACAATTTTTCGTTAGTTTGCGGAATCAGCCATCTTGAAACCAAGCGCGACCGAACCAGCAACTACATCATCAGGGCTGAACCGAGCACGCAAAAATGCTAACAAACCTAGACGGAGGCTCAAACATGTTTCTGGTTGAAGTCACCAAAACCGAAGCCATCTTGTTTTTTCTCCCGTTGAAATAAATGCAACCAAAATGAGGCTGAAGGGTCAAAATAGTCTGACCCTGCTCATAAAACGACAACTACATCTATAATGGTAAATGAGTATACAGGTATTTAGACAAAAGTGGCTACAAAACAGAACCTAGATCTTTATCATTGTGCGACCATCTTGTTTCCCCGATACAATAACCAAATCGAGATTGGATGTGCAATAGTCCTAGACTTTTGGATGACTCACCCCCTACTGGAGAACGATCCCTCTTTGGTAAATGGTTTGTACTTGCAGTTTCACTTGAGCTTGCGGGTGGCTGGACCACTTCACTCTGTTGGGGAGGGGGAGCAGGTTCCGGGGCTGTAGACGTAGAAGGATTTGGTTTACCGACGGCTACCACAGGAGGGATTTCTGACTCGTCGATTTTCACTCCTCGCTTGAGTTTTTTATCCATGTCTTTCAAAGACTGCCAATATAAAAAATAAAATAATTATAATGTAATAACGCTTCAAACTTGCACATGTACACAAATGTGGACCAACTCATAATAATCTCCAAACAACAAACCCAAAGCAAAGTGATTTTACATTACTGATAAAATACAAAGTGGCTCACAATCAGGAATGAGATTTTCGGAACGTGAAAATTCGTGAAAAAATGGCTTTTGGGCCTGGGTTCCTCCTTATTCTAAACCCAGAACCTCCCAGATGTTACAATTCAGGGAGGTTTACAGACTCTGTGCATCACCAGAAATACAAAACTACAGGTTTGGGACACAATGCGGACTACTTCTTTCTCTCTTTGGTGACTGCTTTACTTCTTTCAAGATAATTTTGAGAAAATCCTGAAATCAAGAAAAATCCTGAGAAATCACAAGCATACAATATAGAAACTTTACGACATGCCTTCATACACACTGCGAATTTTTGCAAAGACCATTCAGTCATCTAAAGCCAACATATCAGTCGGCGAGTGTTTACAATCTGAGAATAACTACGATGATGTTAAGACCATCAGCATCAGTCACCTATCAATATATTTACTCTTTCAAGAAAAACCGATGATATACTTCCCCTTTCATATGCAAATCAACAACTACTCACCTTCAAGCCCCTCCCATAACGCCTGACCTTTGAACTCTCACCAGCAGCCTCTGCATTTTTGAGGGCCAGCTGGTAATTCCCTATCCTTTCGTCAATAACGGCCTGCACGTTAACCTCGGACTTTCTCTATTTGATTTAGACAAAATAAAGAATCACAAATATTCATTCGTCATTAAGCAAAGGCAAACCATGTGAGGACAATCAAAACTGACAGATCAATTGATGTTCATTTCATGTTGGCAATTACAAGAGGCCGATCCATTAAGCCCCGCCTACTAACGTATTGACCAATCACAGCCTTGACAACACTACTGAAAGTCCAACAAAAGTCCCACACATTAAAATCCCATTAGAAAAGTAAACAAACTGCTGCCATTGTTTTGACACACAACAGCACACACAATTGTACTATTAACTTTTGTCTCGTTTTAATTTTTCTTATTTCTGGTGGTGCTAATCCCACACCAGTGGTCCTCGTACATTCATGTAAAAGTGGTTTAACAGTGTTCCTGTCTGCATTGTTCTTTTGACTCAAGGCACTGCTCAAATCCACACCGTCCACGAAAACCAAGTACGTGTGTGTATCCGATACCTGTGCATGGCCGCAACCGAACCACCGCTGCGATTGTGTTAAGAAAGTCACACCATGTGCTGTTGCTAGGCAGTTGCTAAGTTAGGCGGGGCTTAACGGATCGGTCTATTACAAACTGGGCCGAATTTCAGAGCTATGCTTAATCACAAAATACTGCTTAACAACATCCTGCTAAGTAAAAGAAAAAAGCAGGAAACCAGTCACAGATGGTACATGTGACTGATACTCTGGCTGGTAACCGTTTTTCTGGTAAGCACATTTGTTCTGTGTTTAACCAGTTGAAAACGGATGACATGAATAAACGCAATGTTTCCCCTGCCTGGAAACAGAAACCGTCTTAAGACGCCATTATGCTATTTCGGACCATCAGAGCAAAGGTCGCCTGGTCAGTCAACTACGGAGTGTGCACAGACTACACACACGCTGTCTAATGTTTCAATTCACCCACGCAAGAACAAAAAAAGGTGTTATAAATTCTTGCATTTTTTGGCTATTCAGAGGCGATTTTTGTGTAATCCCTGATTACAGACCTTTGTTTCTATTGTTCCTAGAGGAGGATTACGAGACATCTAGAGGCTTTCACCATTGTACATTCATTATATTTTAGCTGGATCAAGCCATGATTCCGTGTTTAGTCCCACTCCTATGCTGTAGCTAACGGCTCTGCGATTCCCGCTGTGTGAATTTTATATTTTCTCGGTCGAGAAACAAAACAGATGATCCAACAAAGAGAATCTTTGTTCTCTTGGCATTGTCAAGTCAGGGTTTCTTTGTGCCAGCGGTACCCTCAAAAAAAAAAAAGATTTGGCAATTCTGACAAAAGAATCACGCCGGGGGACGGGACAAAAAAAAAGGAATCCTGGCCGCAACTGGTTGGTCAAGACTAACCTGGGGGGTAGGAGAGCTTCGTGGTGAGGGCTGAGGAGAAGGTCTCGGAGATGATCTGGGAGAAGGTCTTGGGGAAGCTCTGGAGGATGCCTGAGGTGATGGCCTCAAGGTATCCGTGTCATCATCTTGAGATAAAAGCGCTAGTTCAGCCTGCAGGAATTGTAAGAGTTAAAAAATACCAATCAACTAGCCTTTTAGTAAACTATGGTTTGAGGTGAAACCATGTTATTATCTCTCTAGAGAGTTATGATGGTTTTGAAAACAACTTGTGGTGACTTTCCCTTAAATAGGGGTTCTAAGGTCAAACTCAGTTTAGTGATGCACTCATTTTTCAATATAGTTCTTATGAAAATGGGGAAAAAATCACAAGTCCTTAACCTCATGTTAAAATGGTGTGAAATGCCATTTGTATTTGATACCCTTCCAGTGTGAAATTTGTTAGCATCCCAAAACATCCAATGATTTCACATTTCAAATGTATGGGTCTGTATTCTACGAGGAATTTTTTGTTTAATCCTGAAATTCGGTGATATTCAATCACAACGGTCGTTGAATTTCACCTTCTTACAGTTGAAATACTCTTGTGAGGAATTTACAGAACCATTTTATTGTTGAGATCAAACGACGTCAAATTTTGTTTCAAATAAAATTGTACACTATTTTAACTCTATAGTGTAGGTTAAAGAAAATAATTTGTGTTTTTTTGTTACCCATACACCGAGATGTGTCAAGCACTGTATACTCAGTACTTTCCCCCCGAGTCCTGTGAAAAAATCCACAGGTGGGATTCGAAGCCAATTCCCCCGCCAATCTAGAGCAGATGTCTTACCAACTAGACTACCGAGTTTGCCCTGCAGCTAGAGGCAGTCGAATCCTATCAGCAGCGGGTACCGTAACCATGACTTTTCCATCGGGGATAAAAAATATTATGTGTTTTTTTTTTTTTACCCATACACCGATATGTGTTAAACACTGTATACTCAGTACTTTCCCGATTCCTTTGAAAAAAATCAACAGGCATATTCCTCGGGTGGGATTCAAACTCAATGTTTTTTTAACCCTTACACTGATGTGTAATAAGCACTGTATACTCAGTACTTTTCCAAAGGTTCGAATCCCACCCGAGGAATATGCCTGTGGATTTTTTTCACAGGACTCCGTGGAAAAGTACTGAGTATACAGTGTTTAACACACAGTGGTGTACATGGTGTATGGGTAAAAAAATCTAATAATATTTTTTATCCCCGATGCAAACGTTAACATCTATTATAAGCCTTGTTTCAGACTTGTAACCCTTTTCCACTTTCATTAGAACTCTATCCATTTGAAAATGAGTGAATCACACATCTCAATCTCAAAAATAGACCGATCCATGAAGCCCCGCCTACTAACGTGTTGACCTCTCACGGCCTCGACAACGCCACTGAAAGTCCGACAAAGGTCCGACACGTTAAAAAACCCTGTTAGAAAAGTAAACAAACCGCCGCCATTGTTCTGACATACAGCTGCACACACAGCTGTACTAACTTTTGTTTTGTTTAAATTTTTCGAATTTCTGGTGGTGCAAATCCCACAGCAGTGTACAGTCCCTGTACGGTTATGTAATGGTTTTAACAGTGTAGTTGTCTGCATCATTCTTTGGACTCCAGGCACAGCTCAAAAGGCCACAAAACTAAATCCATCCTGTTCACGAAAAACATGTACATGTACGCTGTAAGTGTGTGTGGATCCGCTACGTTTGTGTGTGGCCGCAACCGAACCACCGCTGTGATCGTGGCAAGAAAGTCACACCATAAGCTCTTGCTAGGCAGTTGCTAAGGTAGGGGGGGCTTAATGGATCGGTCTATAGACCATGTTACCTGTGACATCACATGTTTACAAAAGAGCCACAGAACCTGGACTTCCTGCAGGCAGGATTTGTACACGGCTCAATGGGAAAATACTTTAAATCTTTCATTTTATGGAGATTGCACTGTCCGATTGTCATCAACTATGGATATGAAGGAAAGGGGCACATCTCACAACTAGTTCAGCTCTCATTTTAATAGCCATTGAATTTATGTGGAAATTATGATACAAAATGTAAAATTTCTCATATGTCCCATGCAGTATCTTGCCTGCCAGTAATTGCCCTGGAATGTACAAGGTCACTCTTTTGTAAACAAGGGTCACATGGTCTATAAGTCAAGACAGTTATTGTTTACCAGAAGGTCTGGGTTTTCCAGGTCATCTTCGGTCACCTCATCCTCTTCGACACTCTTCATCGCTTCTGCTGCTAGTTGATTAATCTGAGACAGCGGCACTGAACAAGAGAACAATTACAAAACATAAATGTTATTTTATTTTATTTTTACTCGAAAACTGACACTGGACCACAGGCCAGAGGCCAGTGATTTTATAGCGTCAGGCCAGTAAACTCACCACCGGACAAGTCCGGCAGTCTTGTGTTTTTTTTCATTTGAACAATAATACCTCGCTGTGTAATACGTTTAAAATATAAACAAACAAATATGTTCAAATGTTTACTTTGAGTCCAATAAATATCTTTCAAATCTGTTGAGTAATGAAGTATAATCCGCCCATAGTAGGCCTACAAATGAGATAAATCTTCTCAGTTTTAGCACTTGTTCAAATAAAAATAGCTTAAAGGGGCCTATGTTAAAATGTGTTTTTAGTGTGTGTGTGTTTTTTGCTTTTTTTCCTTTCTTCTCATTTTGATTCTGGACTTGTTAAACAAGTTCTGGTCCTGTAACTATTTTGAACTACAAGCCCTGTGGTCTCGTAGATTTTCCCCAACAAATTCAAACCCTGAATTTACCATTAAGGCCTACATATAACGTTCAGACAGTTTCTCTGAATGAACTTTACAATCTGTGAGCTTTTGAAATGAAAAAAAAAAGAAGAAAAAAGAAATATATATTTGTTAACAATCTTGTAGGTCTACTTTGTCTATAAAAGACTTTAAATGTTCAGCATGTTCACTGACGGTCCAAGGTATTTAACAAACGGAAAGTGGGATCTTCTAAGCCTATTCTGACCTTTCTTGCGAGGAGGTTGTTTAGATGTGTGTGGCGTTGAGCCATCATCAGCCATTAAAGCTGCCAGTTCAGCTTCTAAGGCAGAATCATCTTCGACTTGATCTGAAACTGGCATGCCGACTAACCCACTCAGATGAGATAGGTCAAACAAGTCCGAGTTCTGGGAAGTAATCAACAATGACTGGTTTTTAGTTCGACATGATGTAATGCTGCATGGATTTAAATCAGGCCAGAGACATTGTTTCTGTAACTGGCACGGTTAGTCTTTTCCAGGCAGTAGGGTGCCTAAAGGATGCCTCAACGAGAAAAGTGTAAACTTCTATTGGAACAGTTCAAGGAAGGGACACCAAGGCAACAATCAGAGGCATGGAGGCAATTGCCTCTGTGAACTATCAGACATCAGACCTGGATCTTGGACTCCCAGGGTGCGATACACCGATCCAGTAGGCCACGCCCCTTGACAAATTGACCAATCACAATGCGTGATTTAAGGTCTGACAAATTACCGCCATTTTGTATGACATAACATTTTATTTTGTGTATTGTTTACTACACACTTTTCGTTGACTTTACTTTTGTTTCGTATATACAGGGCAATTCTTTTACAAACCCTTTTGGTCATGTGACCTCGGTCAAACTCGGTCACACGTGCAGCGTAAACGTACACAAACGAAGGTGTGTGGGCGGGGCATGTTGCCAAAGCCGGAACGGTCTATAGTCGGTCTGGGCCCAACTACTGAACTAGGCTAATTCTATAAAAATATTAATATGTGGCAGAACAAAGCAATGTAACTGGGTTTGCGGGTACCAAGAAACCGATTGTACACGCAAACACAAACACACCGAGATAGCGAGTGTATCGCGGTATTTTCATCAAGTATCATGTCAACCATGTCAATTTCATAGCGCTGATACACGAACAGTAAGCTATTTTTGATAAAGTTTTATGTTGAAAACAAGTCAATTTTTTTATCCAATTATTCTTAAAAATATAGGGCCTAGACACAAGCTCAGCGCTAGCTTTCGGTGCTAAGTAACAATGCCTCAATTCAGCTAGCACTAAACAGACTGCGTGTTTTTTAATATTTCTGTCATGTTTTAGCCCAATGAAAAATGTTCCCGGTAATACCTAATAACGCAGTATTTTGACGACGGTATTATACCGAGTACCCAAAAATTGAATACCGCCCAAGCTAATAATAGTTTAGGCATACCTGGCATATTATAATATGACTAGTAGTAATTTTAATGTAAATTATACGTTACACATTCAAAAAGGAAAACTGAACAGTAATAGCCAATGCCATAATACTAATAATATTGGAGCCCAGGACTGGATGTCGTGGGGGGCAGAGTATTGTCACTATTTTACATGAGACTATTACTTAGTTAATTAAATAACAAAACTTGCAAATAAACGTCATGTCATGTGATGTCAAAAAGTCAATATAATGGTCAAGGAATGATTTTATTTACTTACTTGTCCCGTGGGTTGATTTCCCTCAGCATTTGATTTTTTCTTCTTACCACCGCCAAACATGTTTAGTTTTCCCAAGACCTGATGAGCTAACTATTAATTTCAACAGTTCTGTAAAACTACAGTCAACTTCTACTTGTGTAAATGACTCACTTTTTCGTGAAAAACTTTACACAATCCAGACTCCAGACAACATACATCCCAATACATGTACTGTGTAGAGATTACAATCATTCTACTTGGATAGCGCCACCAAGCGACAACGTCGAGGGTGAGAATGTTACGATCCAAAAGGGGTGCGGCATGGGCGTGGCCTGATCCTAGTCTTTCTTAGCTCGGTTTAAATGATGCATTAATATTTATTAAACCAAAAATATCCAAAATACATTTTCATGATAAAGTTCACAATTCTAATAATATGACGAAGTTTTATAGGCGAAATAAAATTAATTAAAAATTATACAGAAATATTCACAACATAATGCATGATAAATTTTATGTGAGAAACACTACACACAAATAACGGACTCATTATCACTTTTTTTCATAATAAAAGATCGTATTAAATTCATTTATTTCAGCAAGAACCTTTAAATTCACTCTTCCATCAGAAAACTTTAACAGAAATAGGTACTTTTCAAATAATCGACTTACCTTCACTTTTAAGTTTTCATATTAAAATACCGCTTTAAATACATTTCGGCAAGAAAACCTTTACATTCCCTCTTCCACCAGATAACTTTAACAGAAATAGACACCTTCAGTGAAATTGACAAGAACAGGATTAGAACCTGCGACCACCGGTGATCTCTTTATTTTAGTCAATATCTTCGTTCGGGGGGTGCCAGTCAGAAGCCATTCAACCTGAAACTGCCTTGTAAGTAGCCAGGGAACACACCTGAAGTATACAGTACAACCACAGAGCTATGTAATAGCTCTATGGATTATAACCTTGGAAGCTGCAGGACTGGGATCACCTTAAAGGAGATGCATACGTTTGGTAGTTGGAGCCTAGTGTTTGTTTCAAACCTATCTAATTGTAGATATATACCATAAAACTAACCTGTGAAAATTTCATTTCAAAAGGTGGCAGCGTTTTTGAGATATTGCCAAAAATCTGGAGCGGTTGTGTTCACGATGAAGAAGTATCCGTCATAGCAATACACATTCTGAGAAGCGTTACGGCCATAACGCTTCTCAGATTCAAATTGTTGGGGATGAAAACTGATATATTTTTTCATAACCGCAGTACTTCAAAGTGAAACGTTTCTCAAAATGCATTATACTGTCCAAAGCTGCTGTACTTCTTACCAAGTAAGTTTTTATTGCCATAAATTTTCAGAGTCATTACCAAACGTATGCAATGCCTTTAAGGGAATGCGACTTTTATGGTTTCGAATAAAAATAGTAATAGCAATGAAAATTTATAAGGCACACAAATCCATAAAAGCGCTCAATTTAATATAGAAGCATACAGCACGAAACCCAGAAAACAACTATAATTATGCAAATGCATCATCCAAAAAGATAAGTTTCTTTGGTTTTTCTTAAACTGGATCAAAGAAACCGAACATTTGAACATGTGGCGGGAATTAATTCAACCACATAAACTTATCTATCAATTTCATAAATGAAACATTTTTTATTGAATACTTATATATTTCCTGATTTCTTTAAATTTCCCTAAGTTACATAAATACTTATTTATTTCCTGATTCCTTTAAATTTCCCTAAGTTACACCCAGGGTTTCCCTGATTAAAAAAAATATACATATTGAAATAAAAAAAGGTGTTTTGAAAGATGATAGAATATGTGTTTTTTTATTCTATGTTAATATATATAGTTAATAAAATTTAATGAAAATATGCATGAATAATTAATACTGCCTTCTCCTGATACATTCCAAGACAGCTCATTATCTCCCATTTAATAATAAAAATAATAATCAATGTAATAACAGTGGCTTCTTATATAGCGCTCAGGTCGGTGGCGTGTCATGGCCGAGCGGATAAGCTCACCGGACTCAAGCTCTGGTGTTTCTGATCAGCAGAGTGTGGGTTCGAGTCCCGGTCGTGACACTTGTGTCCTTAAGCAAGACACTTAACCATTATTGCTTCGTCCTTCGGATGGGATGTTAAGCCGTTGGTCCCGTGTGTTGTGTAATGCACGTAAAAGAACCCAGTGGCACTTATCGCAAAGAGAAGGGGTTCGCCCCGGTGTTCCTGGTCTGATCGGCTGCAGATTGCGCCACAGCACCTTGTGAACCATTACATGGTGCTATGTTAAGGAACAGGTCTCATACTTCAAAAACGTAACTCATCATACCTTGCAGGAAAAATACTGAGCGCTCTGAGACGCCCATAGGGTGTGATAAAGCGCTATATAAAAACTGCATATTATTATTATTATCATCACGCAGTGACACTCATGGCGCTCCAACATTATTACCCCTGGTCACTGGGCCATTCTTTTTTTTTTATTCCTTAAACCATGCTCAGCTCTCTTGGGAGTATACAGCCTGTGCTGCCAAGTATGTAGCGCATCAAGCTAAATCAATCACAAGAACCATCTCTGCCCTCGCAGGTACCCATTTACCCCTGGGTGAAGAGAAGCAATCATAGTTAAGTGTCTTGCTCAAGGACACAAGTGTCATGACCGGGATTCGAACCCACACCCCAATGACTTAGCCACCAGAACTTGAGTTCAATGCGCTAAACCGCTCGACCACGACACGCTATCGTAGGGTCCAATGCCTAAGCCTAGTCATGCATACATATTGGTCTCCATAGTCTAAAGGGGGACTCCAAAGCCCGGTTCATACTTATGAATGTAGGAAAGTGACGTCGAATTCGCTTTCGAATTCGCTTTTCATGCGCATTTGCGTGAAGTACACGCATGAACCGGGCTTCATAAGGTCAAATAGCCCATGTGCATGTCGCAATGCGCGCGACCAGAAATGATGGATGCCCAAAGGATTCTGGCTGAAATCCAAGTCCAAACAACATCGGTGACCATCATGGTGCGCCGATTTTGAAGCAATGATGCACACAACACATAACAACTGGCATAAGTATTTGTAAACTAAAGCACAGCGTCCATCTTGGCAACTTGATTTCTTTTCTAGCTGTACTCGGTTTCCCAAGACAATATTTTCGTGTACACACATCATCCAGCATGTGCTGGATTATTAAAGATACAGGCTCGTCAGGCAAAAATAGCCGTCAGGAAAAAATAGCTGTCGGTTATCTCTCGCAGTGAGAAAGGCCACTTGTTTCATATTTCACATGAGTACATGAACATGTACATGAAATTTCGTGCCATGAAAACGACCGTCGGGTAATGGTGACCAGCCTGCATCTTTAAGTGAACGCCCCTTTAAGGAGTTAAGGCAAAAGCAAACCACCTTGCCAGGTAGTTGTCTCCGTTGTATGCTGGGTACCAGACACAGATGACCACGGCAGGATGAAGGTCTATAGTTTAGATCGGTTTAATTCCTGGATGCTCTGCAAGACCAGCTGCGTAGCATCTTGGGCACATCCCCAGTGTAGTGTGGCACCTGAGCCTCCATGCCCGTAGTTATGTACAACCTGTTCAACCATGGGTGAGAAATGGAGACGAAATCAATAAGGGAATAAAAGAACGGTGATTAAGGTCTTCAACGTCCGTTTAAAAAAACGACAGGGTCGTGGCTGTGTGATAAAGGACCGAACCGAAGGTGATCAAGGTCTTCAACAGCTGTTTAAAAAACCGACAGGGTCATGGCTGTGTGATAAAGGACTGAAGCGAAGGTGATTAAGGTCTTCAACAGCTGTTTAAAAAAACGACAGGGTCATGGCTGTGTGATAAAGGACTGAAGCGAAGGTGATTAAGGTCTTCAACAGCTGTTTAAAAAAACGACAGGGTCGTGGCTGTGTGATAAAGGACCGAACCGAAGGTGATTAAGGTCTTCAACAGCTGTTTAAAAAAACGACAGGGTCGTGGCTGTGTGATAAAGGACCGAACCGAAGGTGATTAAGGTCTTCAACAGCTGTTTAAAAAAACGACAGGGTCATGGCTGTGTGATAAAGGACTGAAGCGAAGGTGATTAAGGTCTTCAACAGCTGTTTAAAAAAACGACAGGGTCCTGGCTGTGTGATAAAGGACCGAACCGAAGGTGATTAAGGTCTTCAACAGCTGTTTAAAAAAACGACAGGGTCGTGGCTGTGTGATAAAGGACCGAACCGAAGATGATTAAGGTCTTCAACAGCTGTTTAAAAAAACGACAGGGTCGTGGCTGTGTGATAAAGGACTGAGCCGAAGGCCAAAGTTTTGGGCTATGTTGGGGCGTCATGCATTTATTTATAACAAGTAGGTCTGGGCTTCGCGGAAACAATTCAAACTGGCATAAGTGAGTCCTTTCAATAACAACCTTTTTCCAGCCATGTACAAGGTTGAAATGCGATTTTTAAATTTTATTCGTTGTAAAATAACATGCCCTTTTGAATTTCGTTCACTGGAATCAATTCATTTTCAAGGTAAAATCGGGTGGAGTTGGAGTGCCAGTCAAGACTTAGACTTGTGTTATTTACGATCTGTGTGCGGCCGCAAGTTGTTTTCACAAAGTGCATACCGCCCTGTGAACAATGACCCTTAGCACAAGGGTCAATCAATAATTACTGCACGGAGACAGGTGGCTGCTGTCTTTCAACACTCCTTACTCCGCAGTGGTTAGGGTCTGGCCAATGAAAGTCTACAGGCTTGTGGGGTATACCAGGGGTGAGGTTCACATGGAATCTTGGCTTTTTGGCCCATTGAAAAAAAAGTTATGACCATATTTGGTGGTACCTGCTGAATTTTATCATGTTGTGGCTGACAAAAGGGTTTTAATAATGTATTATACAATTGTCTGTTTTTATACTACTGAATATTTTTTATTGCTGGACACCCTTGAAAAACAGTGTTGCACTGAAAGGTTGTCCCTAGAATAAATAAGAAATAAACATATAAATAAATAAATAAAAATAAATAAATTGTCTGATTGAAAGTAAAATGAAGCAGTGCTGCATTATGCTTCAAGTCTGATTCCCTGTATCCTGCGTTACCTTTTTCATTGTAGTTCCTATCTGCATATTCTCTTTCTCCACTCTAACACTGGAGCGACCTGGACGTAAACCGGCCCAGGAGCTTATTACCTCGGCATTCTAAGGTGAACCAAAAAAAAAAAAAAAAGTCAAAGAGATTATTGCAGATGGCTGACCTGGACTTGGATTGGTCGATGCGAGATTGTCTTTGGCCAATGAGAGACTCTCTTCAGTCAACAGTTGACAATGATTGGTCAGTAAAGACGTCCTTTTACCAGCCCTCCCCATTCCCTACATACAATGCACCAGCTCATAAGCCAGTGTTGTTATAATAATAATACTTTATTCATGCAATTCGCGTACAAAATACATACAAAATATACAATAGAAGAGTCAAATAAATATGAAGCATATTACACATAGAAACAATAAAAAATAAAACAAAACACAACACAGCCAAGTAGGGTGGCACTACAAGCACCTCGAGGGAAGAACTCCCCCATCACCAAAAAAAACAACAACACTTAAACGCCCCAACAAACCAACAAACAACCAGACAAACAGACAGGCAAACAACAGACAAACAAAACAAACGAACAAACAAACAAACAAACAACCAGACAAACAGACAGGCAAACAACAGACAAACAAAACAAACAAACAAACTAACAAACAAACAAGCAAGCAAGCAAGCAAACAAAAAAACAAACAAACAAAACAAACAAACAAACAAACAAACAAAATTTGACAACACAAAACCAAGAAAAAAACACAAACAGACATACAGAAAACCAGGAACAGACAAAACAGAGGCTGGGCTGCCTAGGAGTAAGACAAAACTGAAATAAAAACTCTATCACCAAAAGGGGTGTGTCACTCCGACCCAAAGCAACAACAATACCTAGATTAAAAAAAGAAAACCTAGAAACTGAATGACAGAGAAATTGACAGGGGCCACAAGCAAAATAAAAACAGTAAAAGTTGAAAAGGGGACTATAAAATAGTCACCAACCTGTATACTTGGTACAAACTTGGCGCATCGTTCGAGGATGCTTTTGACGTCTTCAGGGTCAGACTGCTCATTCCAATCACCAACTTGTGCTGTTCCCCCACAGAATACGCAGTCAGATCTAAACAGCAATAAATCAAATCAGAAGCTAAGTTAACTTATTATACATATAATTGTAAAAAGCTGCATATTACCTTATAGTATTGTGACAATCAGAACACCCCCCTTATTTTTTTGTATATTATTATTTCCATTCCATACTCCCATCCGCTGACCACCATTGTTATTGAATACTTTCTCTATAATGCTAGATTACTAACCAAGTTGTAGCGCCCTCACAGACACGTTATGCTATTTTTAAAAATGCACTCATCCAAGACTCAACCTATACTATAGTTGAACATGTCGTCCTGTTCTTCTCCCATGTTCCAGGTTCCAGATCATTTGTCAGTGAAATTAACAGTAATTGCATCCAGAAAGAGACCGCCAACATTACTACTGGTTGGCTACGTTGAGCCAGTGGTCGCGGGCTCACATCCCGCTCCACTCAATTTTTTCTTTGTTCACACCCCAAATGTGATTTTAAAAAAAACATAAACAATACAAAAGTTTTAAAATTACCCAGGTTCCCTTGCTTAATAACAAAATATTTCACACAAAAACTAACAAGCAAAATATAAGCAGAATGAAGTAAAAACATTAAAATTACATCAACTATAATAGATGTTAAATTTTGCATTCAGGATAAAGAATATTATTTGTAATTTTTTACCCATACACCGATGTGTGTTAAGCACTGTATACTCAGTACTTTCCCGAGTCCTGTGAAAAAAATTCACAGGCATTTTCCTTAGGTTGGATTCGATCCCACGCCCCCCTGCCATTCTAGAGCAGATGTCCTACCAACTCGACTACCGAGACTGCCCGGTAGCTAGAGGCAGGCTCAAATCCCGCTCCACTCAACTTGTCTTTGTTCACACCCAAAGTGATTTAAAAAAAAAAAAAATAAACAATACAAAGTTTTCAAAATTACCCAGTTTCCCTTGCTTGATAACAGAATATTTCATACAAAATTAACAAGCAAAATAAAAGTTACAAATATCAAGTTACCATTAGAATAACATTTAAAACTAGAACAAAATATACTACTTGTAAGAGGAGAAAGGTTACCACCTCATTCACCCTCAGCCAAGATCCTCAGTATCTGGCTTTTACAGTCCAACAAAGGTGAAGTGTTAAAATTCATATCCAATAAAAGTCAGTTAAAATGTGTCCGGAACAGATAGGTTTTAAAGCCCCAGCTCAACGTTGGTAAGAAGAAAAACAAAAATGTTCACAGATTTACCTTACATAGTACAAAGATAATGATGGTAGAAAACTTTCCTTGAAATATTTCTGCCTGAAGTGTTATCGTTTTTAAATAATAAATGAAATAAGATCTGAAGTAAGTTATTTTGTCTCAGTGAGACGAAAACTTTTCTTGCAAATGAAACAGCGAAATGAGCCAACATTTTCACAGGTTGGCTTTATTACAAATATCTCGATTTGTGTAAAGAATGGAAGCATTTACAGACACTTTACCAATGTTGAGCTGGGGCTTTCAGTGATGTCTTAAAAATGGAGAGTGAAGTGGCTGAACGTTTGGGCTGTGGCAAACTGTTCCGGAATGAATTTATCCATCCCCCAAAAAAAAACACTTACAAGACAACTTACTTTCCCTTTAAAAGAGTTTTGTCATTTTACCCCGGAATAATTGCTAGACTTACCCAGGTAAAATGTAACACTGCAGAGTACCATCTTTCTCCAAAGTAGTAGAACTCATCCACAGAGATTTGACCTAAGAGTGGAAATAAAGGAGGAGGAATGCAGGTGAAGATGAAGAAGACAGTCGGCAAGCCTTAAAATTGCTATCACATTAGCAAACATTATAACACTTTCTAATGATAATTTTTTTTTGCAGTTTAAGAATGTCCCGCAAGAACCCCCTCCCCCCTGTACAGGGACATGTTGGCTCAGTGGTTTCTTCCCTGCCTTTCACCTCTGTGAGCCAAGAGTTCGAATCCCAGACTGGAGCCTTGCACGTGGATTGAGTTTCCAGCGGTGTTGTAGTACTCGTAATTGGTGCTCATACTCAAGCACTACTCAAGTACTGTTTTGATAGTTACCAGTACTCCTACTCGGCTAGCTAAGTACTCACACTGGCAAAAGTCCATACTCGATACTCGACTGTAAAATAAACTGTACTCCAAGTCATCAACTCAATACACGACTGAAAATGTATGGTTGTCTGAATTATGTTGCGCTAACCCTTACAGTCCCAAATCCTTCTTTATCCAATTGCCAAAGTGAAGAAACTCACAGGAATTGGGGCCCTCAGGCCCAAACAACCAGTGCTTATCATAGTATCAGGCATTCCAAGAATGTCCAAGTCCAAACAACTTGGTGTGGTGTGACACGGGAGAAGAGGATTATTGGAGGAATTTAGAAACATGCTAGCCTAACTGCCTACTCTGTCAACTTATGCCATTGCTATCCAAGGAATACAGGAATAAAGCACTGGAAAAAGTAAAATTGAAATTGTCTTCTATGTTTTCATGTTTGAAAGATAGTTATCAGACCAAGCACACGACAGTCATCTAGAAATTAGTAAAAAAACAAAAACAATGTGTTGATGCGTGCACAGACCATACACATGCCGTCTAACGCTTTGTTTCACCCACACAAGGACAAAAAAGGGTTGTGATTTTACTCACATTTTGTGGCCATTCAGAGACAATTTTTGTGCAGTCGCATATTAGAGACCCTTGTCCTTTTGTTCCAAGAAGGGAATTATGAGGCATCGAGAGGCTTCCACCATTCATTCATTGTATTTCGGCTGAATGGAGGTAAGTCACAGTCCTAGTTCCGTGTTCAGTGCCACTTCTATACCGTAGGTAACAGCCGATGTTTTGCAATTCACGCTGCGTGAATTTGACGTTTTCTCAGTCGAGTAACAAAACGGACGATCCAACAAAGAGAATCTTTGTTCTCTTGGCACTGTCAAGTCAGGGTTTTTTGTGCCAGCGGTGCCCTCAAAGAAAAAATATTCAAGCAATTCTGTTAAAAAGAATCCCACCAGGGGGACGGGACCCCCCCCCCCCCAAAAAAAAGGGATCCCGGCGGCAACTGGTTAACTGGTTCTGAGCATGTGCATATTTCCGTTACTCACATGGGCGCACTAGCTATAATGGGTGGGCCAAAGGAGTAAAGTAAAGTTTGACAGGACGATACATCTAGAAGGTCACAATTTGGAGAAACTACAGTTTTAGCGGTCGACAACCAGGATCAAAACTCAAAACAAAAACAACTCACTTTCACAAGCTGGCCTCGAATAGGATAGACCTCTTTGTCACCGAGTAGATGTCTGGAACCAAGGCCAGTACAGATGACAATGACGTCATATAAATCTGCAATCTGTGTGTATACAAACCAATTTCAAAATATTCACCAAGCCATGGAAATAGCTAGACTTGATCAAAGATTATAGAGCGCCAAAGGCGCAAGATGGGGAACTCTGGCTGAAATGTGATATCTCACTGGACGCCATTTCAGCAAGTGACTCTATTGATACAACACTGGTACGTGCGGACCAGTGTAGACAAGGACAATTGCTATCAATGGGAAAACATAGACATTCACTTGCCGAAATGGCGCCCATGCGTATTTCACTTTGCAACAGTAGATAAAGGCCCAGTTCCCCATCTTGCGCCTACGGTGCTCTATAATCTTTGATACAAACCAATTTCAAAATATTCACCAAGCGTTGAAAATAGCTAGACTTGATCCAGTCACCCTGAGGTGGATCTGTATGAACTTCTCATCACATTCAACAACAAAAACTGAAATAACAGTTTTCGTGTTTGTTGGCAGATGGACTCTATGATAGCTGCTAAACAAACTGTAAACCGCACATTTTCACAGGAAACTGACAGGAGGTAATCAACAATTTATTTCAGTTGACATTTTTGTCATCTGGAATTATAGCATTTTTAAAATAAGTACATAAATGGCGCTGGCTCACTGTTTTGTTTTGTGTAACTTTTAGTCTATTTTTAACAGTCTAATCTTTAAATTTTGTAATTCTTAAACATCGTTCATTGCTTTTTGCTGTGCAATTCTGTCTTTTTGTATTGTTTTTGTTTGCCCTTTTCATTTTTCATCATAAGGACCACGATCGAATTAAGCCGTGGTTGTAAACAGCTTTTTGGGTAATCCTTAGCTCTGTTTTTAGCTAATGTTTTTATGCATCTCTTTGTATTGTTGTATTTTTGCCAAATTAAATGAATGAATGAATGAATGAATGAATAAAAGCTATAGCATGGCATGAAATATGTGAAAACACAAATAATTCACCAAAATATCCTGAAGCTTGAGAAAGTCACACCATTCAAAATGTTGTCATGTCTTAAACTTTAAATTATTCCTGAACTTGAATCACATACAATTCTCAATTTTGGGGCCAAGGGGCCTACACACTGGAGTGTCATGGTTGTGCAGGGCTAGGGTACCAGACTTGGTTCTGGTGGTTGACTCATCAAAGGTGCCTCAAAGCGAACTCAATCACTGCAGCTCTCAAGCCTGAGGAAACCTGTAGATAAGGATGCTTGCTATCTGAACCAGAAACACCGGGGTAAACCCCTACTAGTACACGGGACCTACGGCTTAACGTCCCATCCAAAGGACAAAGCAACTATGGTAAAGTGTCGTGCTCAAGGACACAAGTGTTGCGACTGGCTATGCCGGGATTCAAACCCACATTCTGTAAACTACAGAACTTAAGTTCGACGGACCAGACCGCTCGGCCACGACACTCCAGAAATAAATAAATTATTCATGCCAAAAGTCTTCACCTCTTACCTCGCTGAGTGAAGAAAGTGATTGCTTGATAAGCTTGCCTCCTCTGGCTTGGTATCTGCAAGCAAAAACGAAGATAAAAAAAATATAATTCAGTTTTACTTAAAATTCGTTGTAGTTTTTGTAAAATTTGTGGTCCAGTGGTTAGTGCGTCGGAATCAAGCTCTGGTGGCTGAGTCATCGGAGTGTGGGTTCGAGTCCCGGTCATGACACTTGTGTCCTTGAGCAAGGCACTTAACCATAATTGCTACCTAAAAGTTGGGGAGATAGAGCCTTCTGCTCTACCAGCCAGGCTTGTGATGGATGATTCCCAAGCCTACATCCTAACGGACTGTAAAAGGGGTTACCCTGTTTCAGCCCCAGGAGTAGGTGGCAACGGCCCCTGGAAATAAAAAAAAGATGATTTGTAACCCACACCTCGAGTGGCTTACAGGCCTTGTGTGTCTGGCGACTTCCATAAAAAAAAATTTAAAAAGTAGTTGATGTTGTAAAGGTAATCAGTGTACAATCATAACTAATGAGGATAGAAATTGTTATACTTGGGAGAGACAGCAATAAGGGTGCTCATAACTGTCTTCTGTTCCAGAAGATAAGAGACGACCGGTAGCTATGGCAGAGTTCTCCCTTAACCAGTTGCCAGCGGGATTCTTCTTTTTTTTGTCCCGTCCCCCTGGCGGGATTCTTTTGGCAGAATTGTCAGAATATTTTTTTCGATGAGGGTACCGCTGGCAAAAAGAAACCCTGATTCAACAATGCCAAGAGAACATAGATTCTCTTTGTTGGATCCCAGTTGAGAAAATGCCAAGTTCACACACTGTGAATTGCAAAATATCGGCCGTTACCTACGGCATAGGAGTGGTACTAAACACGGAACCATGGCTTGATTGCCAACTCACTCTGACTTACCTCCATTGAGCCAAAATACAATAATAAATGAACAATGGTGGAAGCCTCTCGATATCTCGTAATCCTCCTCTTGGAACAAAAGGACAAAGGTCTGTAATTGGTATTACACAAAAACCACCTCTCAATAGCCACAAAATGCCAATATATATAAGACCTTTTTTGTCATTGTGTGGGTGAAACGAAGCATTAGTCGCCATGTGTGTGGTTTGTGCACACTCCGCAGTTGAATGACCAGGCGGCCTATGCTCCGGTGGACCAAAATTACATAATGGAGTCTTTACACGGCTTCCGTTTCCAGGCAGGAAAACATTTGCATGTTCACACGTCATCTGGCACCAACTGGTTAAGAGCTTTGAGATTAGAAATTGATTAAGGTTTTGTCTTTGTTTCATCATCCCTAATAATGTATCACACCTTTAAAAAAAACTTAATTGTACCTTTTCATGAGCCATGGGATGTAGAGACGACACAGACTGAACAGTGTTGTGAAGACATAGCCAAACCTACCAGACAAGGTTGAAAGAAAATTCAGAAGAACAAACCAACCAAATTTGTGTAACATCTATGCGTAACTAGGACTGGGGTCCAGTCTAGGAATGGATGGGTGACTGGAAAGTGGGCAATAAAACCTTATGCGTCTGTGACGTCACGAGTCACACAGAGATTTGTACGACAGCGCCCTCAATGAGGTAAAAACGGCTGTGAGTTTACTCTAGGAAAACAGCTGTGCATACCCTCTATTGATAGCAGGAGGGCACGACCCGAGGTCAGTGACCACATCCAACGAAAACCAATTTTTTCGGCACTTGGTCACTGGACTTCAGCAGAAGAAAGTTGACAGGCGACATCGCTACAAGTTGCTCGGAATTTGGAACAACTCTGGCTCTGGATACCCACTTTGGATAGAGGGTATGCACAGCCGTGTCCCTACAGTAAACTTACGGACGTCTTGACCACACCGAGGGCGCTGTTGTACATAGGACTCATGACGTCAGATGCATAAAGGTCTATTGAGTCTGACCCATCTCCTAATGCTTTCATCCCCTGTCCTACTGTGCTGGGACATTGGTGGAGTGGAGTGGACTGCCTCAGCGGTCTAGCACTCCGTACCTTACTGACTGCTCCAGGTGAGTTATCATGTCAATGGTGGAAAACTAAAGGACACTATCAATGGGGTTTCATCAGCTCCTGTTATCCAGGGATAAAGCCCCAGCTCAACACTGGTAGGAAGAAAAACAGAAAATGTTCACAGGTTTACATATACCTTACATGGTACAAAGATAATGATGGTAGAAAACTGTCATTGTAATATTATTGCCTGAAGTGTTATCATTTTTAAATAATAAATGAAATAAGATCCAAAATTGGTTTTCGTCTCAGTGAGACGAGACGAAAACTCTGCCTAGGAATGCGTACAAACAATGCTGAATGCATTTTTACCATTTTCTTGCAAATGAAACAACGAAATGAGCTGACATTTTCACAGGTTGTTTTTTTTTACAAATATCTTGATTTATGCAAAAGTAAGTTTATTAATGTTGAGCTGGGGCTTTATGTGGCTAAGGGCTTTACTTACTTGTAACCTGGGAACAACTTATCAAGTTCTTGCTGGTTGCAATGTCTGAAGCTCAAGGGAATGTCTTTCCAAAATGGGTCCTGCGAATAAAAAATTTTCAAAAATGGCTGAGTACCCATTTAATTTCGCCTCGCCAGCTCCTACTGGGCTAAACATCTCACTGTGAAATGTCTTTAATAACACATGTTCAAATGTTAGCATCGAGTCTGGTAAAAATCTTTCAATAGACCTTATCATGCTGCCACCATCTTGGTCATGTTCCCTTATCCAATAACAGTAATATATGCTAATATTCATTGTACAAAAAGGAATCAGACTATTTACCCTTCCAGCCTCGGTTTTGTTACATTGGTTTGAATAGGAAAAAAATCAAGATTGCCGTACCATGATAAAGGTCTATTCCGTTGAGTATTGAAGTATTGACTTACCCATAAGACAAATGAGATAAATCTCCTCTTGTAGAGTTTTTTTTCCCAAAGAAAAACAGTCTATATGCTAAACTGTTCATAGAGATTTTGTTCTTCTCATTTTGTCTGTTTGTTTGTTTGTTTGTTTTTGGTGGGAGGGGGTGGGCCTTAGCTTGTTTGGATAGTTCTTTTTATGGGAGGGTAGAACCTTTAGACAAGGCCTCCTATATGACAAAACAAACTTCCCCCTCATCAGCCTTGCCCTCTCCACACTTGCCCTTTGTCCTTGTATTTTTTTTTACCTTGTTCAATGTGCGTAACGTTTTGTATTTTATCTGTTTGTACTGTTGAGAAGTGGAGTAAAATAATAATAAAAGTGTACCTTGTCTTGCTTTTGCTCATAGATGCTGTAGGCTGGTTTCAAATGAACCCCGGCTTCATCAGCATCAGGGGAACGTAGAATCGTTATCAGGTGATCCCATGTCGCCTTACCCCATTTGCTGAGAAATAAACATATTTTTACAACTAGTTAAAATACAAGGTGTACACAAACCAGCCGGGAATTACGGATGTTCTCGTTTTACTCAAACAGGAAGCATTTTCCTTTTCCTTTTACAGCGCTGAATAGCTCAAAACCGGGTATTATTTTAAAGGAATCGGGTGTCCGAAAACCAGCTCGAAAAAAACACTCTCGAATAGAAATGGAGGTGGTTTTAAAGACTTCTTGTTCTTAACTGCATGATGACAAAGGAATGTCCACACAGTGTATGTCAAAAAGGGCTCGAATTTACAATTCGACAAGGACTTGGTGTATCAACTCCAACCTCGGTGTGTGGATTAGTCTTGGGCTCCCTCAGAAGTGTTTTCTTTTTGAACTCCCCTAGGTCAAAGGTCGAGGTCATTAGGGCTAAAAGAAAAGAACTGTGGTCCGAGCGAAAAGTCGAGAAGGGCTTGGCATATCAACTCCAATTTTGGTGTGTGGATTGGTCTTGGGATCCCTCAAAAAGTTTACTGTTTTCGGACCACCCATGTCAAATGATGAGGTCATTATGGCTAAATCAAAAGAATTGTTGTCGTAGTGATAACTCAAGAAGGACTCGACATATCAACTCCTAACTTGGTGTGTGGAGTGGTCTTGGGAGCCCCCAGAAAGCTTGTTGTTTTTGGACCCCTAGTAGGTCAAATATCGAGGTCATTATGGCTAAAACAAAAGAATTCTTGTCCGAGCGACAACTCGAGAAGGACTTGGCAGGACCCCCTACATGTAGGTCAAATGTCGAGGTCAGGATAGCCTTTGCAAGTACAGATTCCCATGTACAAGGGTGAGAGTGATCGCTGACAAAAAGAGAGATGAAAGGAGGATCAATTATTCACAAGGTATGCTGAATTCCCACCATTTGGTAAGAATTGTTTGTACTATGGCTGGTGGTCATGAGATGTTAGGATCCCGACAATACTTTATTTTAAATTTTTAATTACCTACCGCTTAGCAGATTTTTGGGGGTGCAGTACCTTAAATACGCAGTTTTTTTTTATATAGCGCTTTATCACACCCTATGGGCGTCTCAGAGCGCTCAGTATTTTTTTCCTGTGAGGTATGATGAGTTACGTTTTTGAAGTATGAGACCTGTTCCTTTACATAGTACCATGTAATGGTTCACAAGATGCTGTGGCGCAATCTGCAGCCGATCAAACCAGGAACACCGGGGCGAACCCCTTCTCTTTGCGATAAGTGTCACTGGGTTCTTATACGTGCATTACACAACACAAGGAACCTACGGCTTTACGTCCCATCCGAAGGATGAAGCAATAATGATTAAGTGTCTTGCTTAGGGACACAAGTGTCACGACCGGGACTCGAACCCACACTCTGCTGATCAGAGACACCAGAGCTTGAGTCCGGTGTTCTTATCCTATCAGCCAAGACACGCCAAATGAAAGCAAATAACTTTCTCAAATCTATGAAAATAGCTATTTTAAAATTAAATCTAAATTTTGGGGCCATATAAGCTAAATAATCAGATCTTTAACAGGGCTAAATGTTCGATCAAAGGGGATGCTTCGTCATGATTATAGCAGGCCTGTGGCTGTGGGCTTGTTTGACCATATGCTCCGAGGACATTTTACAATAGGGACAATAGGTCCTCACTAGTCAGTTCTTTGTCTTCATGGGTCCTCGGATGCCATTTGTGTAAACAAAACCAATGGTGACTGCTTCAGTACAGGAACACTAGAATTAACAATAGAAGTCCTCGGACATAATGGTGATTCACGACTGTGTGCATGGAAAGATGAACTCTCACCCAAATACTGTACACGCACGCACTTGTGTAGTCAAATGACAAAGGGTGCCGTTTTTGTCAAACTGCGCTCATAGTCACTAGGTTATTCCATTTACTGCTATTTAATCATGACAACACAGCCCCTTTAAGCGCAAGATGTATTAGGCCTACTCAAAGAAAAAATGAGATTGCAACGCTGATGAGGAGCCATTAGTCTAACCTTGGCCTCAGTCATAGTTCTAGTCTAGCATACAATTATAATTAAAGGCAAAGTATACCTTTGCTTTTTAAACCGTACATTTGCCTTAATGCTCTATAATTGTAGATATATACCGTAAAACTAACCTGTGTAAATTTCACTTCAAAAGGTTGTAGCGTTTTTGAGATATTGCCAAAAGTCTGGAGTGGTTGTGTTCACGCAGAAGAAGTATCCGTCATTGGAATACACACTATGAGAAGCGTTATGGCCATAACACTTCTCAGATTCAAATTTTGGGGGATAAAAAAAATTGATCTATTTTTCCATAACTGCAGTACTTCGAAGTGAAACGTTTCTCAAAATGCATTATACTGTCCAAAGCTGCAGTACTTCTTACCTCATTAGTTATTATTGCCATAAATTTTCAGAGTCATTACCAAACGTATACAGACCCTTTACGTCTAAAGGTTCGATAAATAAGTTCTCGCTGAACTTACTGGATGGATTCCTGTGGGGTTTTTCCAGCTAGGTAGGGCATCCACAGTCCACCTATTCCACTGCTTGTGGTGTCGGGAGAAAACTTCTCAGCCAGTACTGTCACCTCTACATTGGGGATCGACTCTATAATGTTGACAGCAGTGGAGATGCCTATAATGCCAGCTCCAACAACACCAACTTTGTACACCATTGTTTTAAATCTGAAAAACGATTTTAAAAGAACAAGACATCAGGGCCCAATTTCTCGGCTCTGCTTACCGCGGAATTCTGCGCTTACGCCTGCCACGGCCCATGAAATTGGGCCCTGGTAAAGTAACAGACAGGGCCATTTTCGAGTTTGTAAATTATGCATTTCTATAGCATTAGGGCCATGTCACACGAGGCAATTTACAGGCGACCAGTTCCAGGCAATCTCCAATAAGAAAAGTCATTCACATAAATTCAGTTTTCTCCTTATTTTCTTGGGGATAGTAAGTCACAGCTAGATGAATTTTTTGTGCTACTGAAGTGTTCTTTTTGCATGCAGTGCTGTTGGTTGCCTCCAAGTTGCCTGTAAAAATTGCCCTGTGTGACATGGCCTTTATCAGACTCAATTTTGAATGAAACATCATAGTGTAGTTTTTTACCAGTTGGCAGTAGGTACAGACTACGGCCTGGTGGAAAGTCCAACCTTGTTGACAATAAAAGCAATAGAATTTATTGGTACATGTAAGATGCAGTCGACAAAGTGGACCAAAAAATCATCGATTTGAAGGACAAAAAGTGATCGTAAGTACAATTAAATGCGTTCCATTTCATCTTTGATATCTTGAGAAGCCAGTAGGCGATTTTCCAGCAATTCTGTTGAGTTTTTGTCGTAATTTTGGCCACTTTTTTAGAGGTGTTTTAAATCCTCTTCGCCATAACAGCTTTTCAAACCAACTTACACATACTTTTCTGGGGCGCTAGTAGTAGTACGACCGACAATGTCAAATAAAAATTTTTTAAAGGAGTACAGCGCCCCAGTTACTGGGTCTGGGGTCAGTACACAAATGTTACAAATTGTCTACCTCCTCCATCCATGATTCATGATTAACATAACAGTTGACCACACTTTACTCTACCTTTTAAATTATGTTATTATCTCTCCAATGGATACTTTCTTCGATCACAACCAGTTCTGATGGTCTCTTTATCTCCACTTACTCGCCCCAACCGGTTGGGACCACCACCAGACATGCCAGAGCGTTGAAGCACTGGCCGCTGTGCGGTTGTTGTACCTGTGCTGCTGCACCTCTCAGTAGTTGTGACATGTCCAGCAGTTTGTGGTGTAAGAACTGAGCGCCCCCTATGGCCGGCCGGTGTCGCATGCAATACATGCGATGGGAGACTTTTGAGACCATAGCGGGCGGCGATTTTTTTTCCGTACCACACGCTGAATAGGGAGCCACAGCGAGGCGTCCCGATTGGTCGGTTGATAATGTATTATGCATGTTAGGTCACAAGAGTTCGTTTTATGTGCTACGACGCGTACATAAGCCCAGCATAAGTGTTGTACGTGCCATGTTTATAACTAATAAAGATCGAACAGGGTCAAGAGGCAAGGAAATGCATGAAGTGGGACAGTGACTCGCGACTGTAGGTTTCTAAAACAGCAAAACAAACAAAAAACACAAACATAAAATTTGAAAACACTTTATTGATCAAAAGTGACCGAAAGCAAAGAAAGTCAATGAAACACTGCTTAAGAGAAATTAAATAAAACACAAACAAATCACAGTAAAAGCTAACCCAATACCAAAACACAGTACCCAAGGAAGTTGCAGATTGAGATCATAATAGCTTTAAAGACCGAGTCCATATAGCAGTAATAACTCGTTCAAACCAGGCAATTAAACTACCAAAATAATGGGAGAGCACAACCAAAAGCTGATGATGCCCCTTTGCACTGCTATAGGCTGCTGTCTGAAGCCATTAACTACAAGGGGTGACTAACAACACACTCAAAGATTACACAAGAGGCTAAATTAACCAAGTGTGTGAACAGTTTTAGGAGAAACATAAACAGTGGAAAGGTAATCAACTCTAACGTTTATACAAGCTTTGTTCTACACCCATGAAGTACCAAAAAACAGGTGGCCCATAATACCCTGTCATTTAAGGCTCTCCACAATCCCATTTCTTAGTACACACACATTCTTTGGCTATAGTACCACATCAAAGTCCCCACATCACTGACCAGAAACTCCCCTGTTGGCCACTAGTGCACATCAGCAGGTATAACTTAAAATACCGTAGAAAAAGGACCCCACATACACTTAACACGTATCTCAGATAGAAGTGATGACCTTTGTTATTCTTGCGGCGTCTGGAACACAGACACCATGCTGAACTTGCTCATTTGGTGCTGAGTATTCCCTACATATAATCCGGGAACCCAGCCAGGCTTAATCATACTTTTGAGTGCAAAAGGTTTGAAGTGTGGGATATGTAGGGGTTACCAAGACAACCTCAAAATGGGAATTCTTAAGTGCACCGAGTGGTGCCTTGGGGGGGGGGGGGCGGCCCCCTAAAGTTGGCAAAAATTGGGATTTAATCATAATATTGAGTGCAAGCTAAATTTCTTCATGGATTGAAAGCTGATCATGTACTGAATAGGTTTTCCATACTTAAGAAAATCATTTTTGGTGCAAAGCCCACTTAAAAAGCCACTTAATTAGCGTTAATTACAGGTTTAATCATCCTAATGAGTGCAAGGATGAAACAAGTGACAATGTGTACCTTACACAGTACAGACACAAAATCAACTGCTTAAGAAAATTTTTGATGGTGAAAGGGTCAAAGGTCACCAAAAAATCAATTAGCATAATTAATATACAAATCATAACACAGAGTGCAACTCTAAAATTTGTGTGAATCAACAGTTCATCACAGTTAAATCACAAAACACCGACTTAAGAGAGTGGTATGTAGCGCTTAGTCCAATTAAAAAGACCCCTAATTAGCGCTAATTACATATTTAATCATACTAATGAGTGCAATGATGAAACAAGTGTCAGTGGGCACCTTACATGTACATGTACATGTACATTACAGAGCACGAGGAGGGTCTGTACTACGCCGATCACACGCTACTTTCGTGTGTAACAGCCTGCGACCTAACATGCATAATGCATTTTGTAACTGACCAATCGGGACGCTTGGCTGTAGCTCCTTATTGAGCGTGTGGTACGGAAAAAAAAATCGCTGCCGGCCGGTGTCGCATGCAAGGCATGCAATGGGAGACTTTTGAGACGATAGCGGGCGTCCCACAGACCAGGGCCCAATTTCATGGCTCTGCTTACTGCGTCATTCTGCGCTTACGAAGACCATTCGCCGCTTACGAGGTTAGCGCCGAATTTCTGCACTAGATGTGTAAGCACGGAATCCTTAGTTACGTGAACTACGCACGCGCACAAGCAAAAAATCCTTGCTAACCCGTGAAATACGCTTAAGTAAGCGCAGAATTTTCTGCTTCCGCAAGCGCCGATTTTTTGCTTACGGTAAGCAGAGCCATGAAAGTGGGCCCAGTCCATTTCCATCGTTCTCAGCGACGTTCTTTACTTTTTTTTTTTTTTTTTTTTTTTTTTTTTTTTACAGTGATTTAGGCCAACATTACGTGTAAAATAACACACGGGTGGTTACATAATAGTCGTCCGACGCCGGTAGTGCATGGCAAAAAAAAACTCGTTTTAGTAGAATCCTGTCGAATTATGAGACAGAGATGTGATTTAAATTAATGCCACAACATACTACTTTAAATAAAGAGGCTGATTAACTAATTCATCGCTTAACGAAAGTAAAATCGACTGTTTTCGAACTCACTCTTTGTCACGGCCTAGCCTATCTCTCTTTACACGTATTTTTTCATCAGCTGTATGACGTCATATCCGATAGGGGGTCACGTGACCGCCTGTAAACATTGTCGCGCAATCGGTCTATTGCACCAAGATTGTCAAAAACGCGAAATAAAGGTTCGGATCCCATTGGATTACACAGAAATCATTCAGCAGACGACGCGCCAGCCGTTGAGCTTGTACACGGCTGTACCCAACATGGCTGCGAAACGAACTTTTCCCGGGGTCATGTAACCTCTCAATTATTATACAGAAACAATAGACCGATTGCACGACAATGTTGACATATGGTCACGTGACCCCTAATGGGTATAACGCCAAACAGCCGATGGCAAAATACGTGTAAAGAGAATGGCCATGACACAGAGTGAGTTCGAAAACAGTCGATTTTACTTTTAATTAAGTGATAATTAGTTAATCAGCCCCTTTATTTAAAGTAGTATGTTGTGGCATTAATTTAAATCACATCTCTGTTTCATAATTTAACAGAATTGTACTAAAAGAGGTGTTTTTAGCAATGCACTACCGGCGTCGAACGACTATTGTAGCCACCCGTCTGTTAGTTTGTTTGTAATGTAGTTCTAGGCCTAAATCACTGTGAAAAAAAGAAAAAAGGAAAAAAAAAAAGAAAAAAAAGGATAAACAACGTCTTGGAAGAGTGAGCATTAATACCTAGCCTTGCAGAATTTAAAATAGTCAAAGGAATCACACACTTTTGGAAAGCAACTTCTTTGGAGGATTTCAGCTTCAAAACTTTGAAATGTTTGTGTTAAAAAGTGTGTGGTGGTCGTCGTCTGGCCTAACGTCCCATCGTGCGCTGTACACATCGTGCACATTTATACGGTACTTTTACAATTTTCAAGACTTGCTGGAACTATCTTTACTGGCTTTATTCAGCCACTCAGAGGTCTCTGGTACAAACTCTGGAATATCTTTCACAGATTTGGAGCAAGAAAAGCCCCGATCGAATAAACAATGCATTAATGATCGTGTACCGTACCATCCTTTCATATGGAGGATGTCGTGTCTGTTTACATTTTATACCCAAGGGTGGTCACGTGACGCGGGTCGCGCAATCGGTCTATTATTGGAGTTGCGCACGTTTCATACTAAGTGATGTTTGAAGCTTTGCATGGTGTAGGTAACTAAGAATAAACTATTAACTAATAAACTTGCGGGTACAACCATGTGTTTGAATCTCTTTTGGGAGGAGTGTTGGCTCTGAAAAGAGCTGGAGTGGTCTCGACGGTTCGATCAGTATAACTCTGATCGTCTTCTCTGAAGACGTAGCCTGTACTGATCGAAACGTTTCAATTAGTATACTCTGATCGTCTTCTCCTGAAGACGATCAGAGTGTACTGATCGAAACGCCGAGACCACTCCGGCTCTTTTCAGAGCCAACACTCCTCCCAAAAGAGATTCAAACACATGGTTGTATACGGTTGTATAACGTTTTATACCGTCAAAAAACCTTCAGGCCAGTTTAACACACCTTCAGGGAACACAAAGCATTAACCAATGGACCGTACAGTATTTTTTTTTGTCTGATTTTTTTTCTAATCCATAACCTTGTTAGTTGCATATTATTTACTACATAGCGATTCTGTGATGGTGGCCGTATATACAACTTTTTTTCTATGCAACAACCCATAGGTTTCGCTAGCCCTGGTTGCTAGCTGTGGACGCCTGTCCCGTTTGTAAGACGATGCTGTCAATAGACCTTTATACCCGGACCCGGTCAAGTTCAACCTGGGCTTATTATAGGTTCGCATGTGACACGTCAGTATACGAAATTGCAGACCAATGTAATAGCAGGGCCGTAGTACAGCCATTTTTTCCAAAATGGCACGCACGAGCTGCTTTGAACGCCTTTTACAGTCCACCGTTGATACTTTTCGAGATGGCGGTTTCCATGGCTGGATGGCAGTGTTAGGTTCATTTGCGACCAAAATGGCGTGGGTTATGTTGGTAAAAGGCCTGGGTATGATGTTACCAAGTCTACAGGAACAGTTCGCCACTTCGACTTGGTTAATTGGCTGGATGGTTGCCATTACGGAAGTGGGTTGCAATTTCGCAGGTAAGTTTGAAAAGTTCATTTAGCAAGGTACCTCTATATCTCTTGGTTTTGTTTGATTGTTAGGTATTCGAGCATCAGCCGAAAACTGTAATGCCTACGTGTTTGGGCACCGTACCACACCGCCCAATTTCATAGAGCTGCATTAAAACAGGAAACGGACTAATTCAACAGTGGCATAACTAAAGGGGCACGGGGGCGACTGATGTCCGTGCCCCCCCCCCCCCCCTGGGTGCCCCCATTTGAAATCTGGACTTTTGAGATTAAAAAATACCAGAATAAAATGTAACATTTTATGAGCTTTTCTGTAGTAATTTCAATGTATTTAATACTATTTTTTATTATTTACAAGCAGAATGTATTTTGTTTTATTTTGTTGAAAAGGGGCTTGTTTGGGAAAAAAATACAAACGGAAACTGCAGTTTTAATTGGCCAAAAGTGTCCACCTAGGAAAAAAGAAATGTGCCACCCCTAAAATTTTACCGTAGTTGCGGCGCTGCGTAACCATAAGCACAACAAACTTGCTTACCAGAATACGATTACCAGCCAAAATACCATGTCACATTATTTTCCCAGTCGCATTTCTTTTCCACGTCCACGATCATCGCGTCTTAGCATTAATTTACGGGTACATTATTAAATTGGATTAGTATTATGTTCTGGGTACGTTATCAGTGACCGAAACTTCGATGTCAGTTGATTACATTTTATTTAATTATATCTTATAAGCTCCAGGACTGGGCTTTTTTTTATCTTGGATTTTGTGTTTTCAGTTTGTATTTAGGGGCTCAAACTATATCATTTTTTTTATCAGTGGAATATTATTTCTAACAGGCTAGTTAACCAACTTTTCATGCCCTGAAAATTAATAGGGCCTACCATCGAATGGTCATTCAGGCGCTATAATCTTTGATCAGGCCTCACCGTTGCACCCTGGGCCCAAAAGCCTGCGGCAGTATCGATTTTTAAGAGATAAAACTAAAAAACACAAAAATGAAGTTTTCCCCAAAATGGGATGAATCAACAATACAGCGCCTCAAACGGTGACCCCATTAAAAAAATATAATGGCATGTTAGTGATTACGCCAAAATAAACAAGTTTGAATACAATTTTTTTCATTTTTTTTTATCAAGATGTGCAAAAACTACAAAAAATACTCTGTAAAGTCAAATTTGCTTTACGTTACCATGTAGATTTGGTTAAATTAAAATTTGTGGCAAGTTTAATAAAAAATCGGCGGAGAAATTTTGAAAATACAGAGGAGGGCACTTTGCGCCCCTCCCCGGTCCCCCTAAGTTTAAAAAAAAAAAAATATGGGTCATTCCACCAAGTTGGGACACAGTTTGTGACATTAATTGTATGACGTCTGCATGATTTTAGTCCTGCCCCATTTCTGCTGTATTTAATCACTGACTATCACAACAAATGTTTTGCCTGGTACATTTTGTGCCTTGTAATTAGTGCAAAAAGTGAATTTGCATAATTATGTATTTGAGTGTTGAAAATATACAATTCTGGATGTAACATGGACAACGTGTCCGTGTACATCCAGAATTTTATTTTTCATAATAATTTCCATTAAAATACATTAAAATAATTTAATATTCTCAATATCTCGTTATGATAACATTATATAATTTTTTCATTAGGTGTATCTATTTCTTTATTTATTAACATATTTAATTTTATTTTTTTCATGACATATTTTTCTCTTTTCTAAAAAGGCCTCTTAGCAACTCCGCTTAAAGAGAGATTTGGCGCCAGAACTGTGATGACAATAAGTGGATTCGTTGCTGGTGTCTCCATGATAACTGCGTCACTTTTATCCAGTTTATACGTCATCACCGTAATCCTTACACTGTTAACAGGTATAATACCATAGGGATATAACATCGTACTAAGAAAGACAAATTATCTGATCTGATAACTTTTTGGGAAATGTCTTCACGACGACGAACAAAAACAATCCCACATTGGTACAAATGGTGCCGGTGCGCCTACGACCAAACCCAATATGATGCAATTCAAGTAATAGATTAAAACATTGTTCTCGATAATATACAAATAATGAATGTTTATGAGTGCAATGGTAAGAATATTTTCATGAGTTGAAAGATGGAATGTTCCATTCAACGAGGCGAAGTGCATGTCTCACTGTCTTTCTTGAATTGTTTTTGTCCTTTTTAACCCTCTTTACTTATTCTGTTTACATTATTTATCTTTCATAAGACTTAATTTAGAAATGCTTGTATGTTCCATCCTCGTGTTTTGATCGTTTAAAGATTGGCTGAATAAACAACAACAACAACAACAACAACAACAACAACAACAACAACAACAACAACAACAACAACAACAACAACAACAACAACAACAGCAACAACAACAACAACAACAACAACAACAACAACAACAACAACAACAACAACAACAACAACAACAACAACAACAACAACAACAACAATAACAACAACAGTGTTTGTCTTTTCAGGACCAGCTATTGGCATCTCATACGTGATAACACGGCACCTGATCGGATGCTATTTTAGTAAATCTGTCACAACAGCGTACGGAGTGGCGGACCTTGGCGCCTCCATAACATTTGTGGCTATTGTGCCCTTGATACAGCTTTTCCTAGATATCTACGGTTGGAGGGGAACAATGCTACTACTTGGAGGGATGTTATTACATCTTGCCGTCTGTGGGGCTCTGGCGAAACCACCTGCTGCTTGTGGGGCTCAAGATGGTTATGAGACAGCTCCCTCGGACGAGGAGCTAGATGCCGGGGACGACAAAGTGGTACCAACTACATGTGGGCCAAATCGCTCTGGCTGCACGTGTCTTACCACAGTCTATTTATTTGCAAGAGATACATTCCAGCTTGGCTTATTCTCATCCGTATCCTTCTGGCTTGTTGCTTTTATAGCCAGTGTATGGCCAATGACATACTCTGCTTGGGTAATATACTATGCGCAGTACACTACTGTGTATAAAGAATTCACGCTGGAGGCCACGTCGCATTTCATCGTCGCTTACGGAATCGGGGGAATAGTAACCTGCGTCGTGATTGGCCCATTGGTTAGAAAAGTTCAGGTTGTCGACACATACACATGGCTTGGTATAGCTGTACTGCTACCTGCCATTTGCTACGCTGTCGATCCATGGTTAGTGTCTTTTTGGCCGATTGCCGCGAATGCTTTCGTGCTTGGAATCGCTATATCTATGTCTTCCATATGCGAAGGCGTTGTTCTTAAGGAGGTGTTCGGTACAGAACAGATGGGGTACGTAATGGGATGGTTGGGACTTGTGTCTGGTATGACAAGTCTCCTTTCCTTATATCTTCCAGGTGAGTCTGCACTCCAAACAATGAAAAAGTTAAATCAACACTTAAAGGGGCTCGGTCAGTGACAACACTTTTACAAAGTTAGATTCAACTGTCAAACTAACGTTTCACTAGGCTGAGATTTAACTCGTAGTCGTGTAAATTAAACTCTTCGATTATTGAGTTACATTTTAAAGGGTCTGTATACGTTTGGTAATGACTCTGAAAATTTATGGCACAAATAACTCACTTGGTAAGAAGCACAGCAGCTTTGGATAGTATTTTGCATTTTGAGAAACGTTTCACTTCGAAGTAATGCAGTTATGGAAAAATACATCACTTTTTATCCCCCCAAAATTTGAATCTGAGAAGCCATAACGCTTCTCAGAATGTGTATTCCAATGACGGATACTTCTGCGTGAACACAACCGCTCCAGATTTTCGGTGATATCTAAAAAACGCTGCCACCTTTTGAACTGAAATTTACACAGGTTAGTTTTATGGCATATATCTACAATTATACAGCATTAAGGCAAATGTACGGTTCCAAAAACCAAAGGTCTCTTTTAAAGTGTTGTCCCTGACCCAACTCTTTAAGTGTTGAATTGACACTTTTAGAGTGTACATGCCTAGTCGGTGGTAATGATTACGGCACTGATGGGGTATACTTTGTGAAACGTGGGTATCGTGACATTTTAACGATGTTTTTTGTTTCTAGACAAAACGTCACTTCCCGCGCTAACCCCAAAATGTAAATTTGGTGTAACTTTATTCGTTGTATTAAAACAATTTTTTGCAAGTTTTAAAAACAATAGTACTTAACAGTGGGAATTAATGGAAACAAATTGTGCACTAAAAATGGTAAGGCATAAAAAATTGCCCTGGCAGTTCTTTTATTTCAATTTATTTTCCCAAGTCGTGTAGATTTTTGCATAGGTTCGACCAAGGTAAAAGTGCAACAGTTGTTTCGACCGATGTTGTTATTCAACACAATAAAAAAACATCCGCCACTGAACAAAATATCCTAAAAAGAAGAAGTCCAAAACATGTTTTTATTATTGTTATTTATTTCATTTTTCTAATCGATTTTGCCATTTTTGTTTTTGATGTGCAGGTCTTTTCTCTTTGCATAAAAAACAGGGGTCAGAATTGACCCGGATTCCGCGTCCCACTGGGGCCTCTTCCATTTTCTGGTTGAAAAACAAATGGATTTCTAACTTTGCTTAATTCTGCTTCATTTTTACCCACTTCTGGCTCATACTGGCCCAGAAATGGGTCAGGTCCCCCTGTATGATCCGGGTTCCGGGTCAATTCTGACCCGGGAAGTTTTTACAGTGTGCACCGGTACCTTTTTCTTGATGAATGTTCTTTTTCTCTGTTTTGTTTGCGTGCCGACCAGGATTGATATATGACATTACTGGCGAGTACACGTGGGCTTTCAGTCTAATGGCTGGTGCTCAGCTATCGACAGTTCTTGCAGTTCTGCTGTTATACCGGACGCAGAAACGCACCCACAGTTCCACGTGACCTGAGACATCGCGACAACGAGAAGTCGAGAAGAACTTTATGGCTCCCTAACAACACATTAGTGGCCACTTCAAATGCAAGTGGCTTCTACAAGACACAGGAACAACACTGTTTCTGTATTCACAGTGTGTATTTTTTATTTTGTAAAAGGATAACGCACCTTTCGGTAAATGACAAGAGTATACCTATTGACGTCATGCGATCAGCTTTGCCAACATTTCATATATTCCAAATAAGACGGAAATGTTCCGGTGTTCAAACATCACATCATTAGCAGATGATATATGTTTTGGCAAGTTTTGGCCTGTGAGCGATTTTTGGCAGTCCTCGAAATATTTTTTCTCCAGAGTTTTTCACTCCTTCATTTTTAGATGGCCATCCTATGAATTTATGTAGTGTTTTGATTTTCTCTTGTATGTCTAAACCTTAAAAAACAATTATACATATATGGAAATACTATAAATAGTGGTGGTTGACAAATCGTGACAAAGTCTTTTGCAAAATTGTCTGAACATTGTCCGCTTTTGACTGTGTATCTTGTGGCCTCAATTTAGTATCTTGCCATTGAAAGACAGACAGGAGAATTTTTGCCTCACTGAACTGGATTTATTGGTACAAGTTGCGGCCGCAAGATAAAGTTCGGGCTGCCAGAAGATGTACCAAGAGTCGCGGCCGCAAGATAAGAAGAGACGGCCGCAAGATACCATGTTGTGGCCACAAGATATTAACCAAGTCGCGGCCGATTTTATATACCGGTACGTGTACATAATTCTATTCGGAAACAGTGAGCCTAGCCAGCGGCGTAGCCAAGATTTTTTTTTCAACTGGGGGCCACAGGAGGGCATTGCTTTTCAGTGAGGGGAGGGGGGGGGGGGGAGAGGGGCAGGTACCATGTTTTTTTTTAAAAGAATTGCATGTATCTATATACATCTTTTTTTATGGGGGGAGGGCACCTGAGGGGGGGGCGGGCACTGAAAATTTGTGGGAAGGATTATTTGACCCCCTTCGCTGCTTGTCCACGGGCATGGTGAGATGTGGTTATACTTCCTGGAGTTCTGGCAGCGCGTTGCAAATAAGATAAAGATGCTGCCTGATGCCGCCATCATTAGACACCCATGTCAAATTCCCTCTTTTCCCCCCCACGCATAATTACAGACATTAAAGAAATACCTAGCTTGCTCATATTTTTTATAGTTATTACACCAAACAGTATAGCTACTGTGAAAATATTAAACGTTTTAATTTTCACACATCATTTATTTGAAGTGGTTGAACCTCTATTTAATACACTCTATGGGAAGTTACAAATGTTACCTTTTGTACCGAAATAGTAAGAAAATAACAACAAATTTATGGGAATATAATTTAAAAAAAAAATAAAATAAATTCAATGTCACTATAATATTGTTCCCGCTCATCCAAAAAACTGCCCAAGTCCCGAAAACGAAACAAAAAGGAAAATGCAAAAACACTAGTGCCTGCCTTCCCTGCTAACAATCATGTCATAAAACCTTTCGTCTGAAATACTATACCATACCCGATATGTGGCAGAGGGAGGCACCACCCCCAAATGTTCCCATTCTCTAACACACTCTTTCCCTCTTGTACAGAAGCTATATACAATGCCCGGTGGCAGAGGGAGGCCCCCCCCCACCAAATGTTTCCATTCTCTAACACACTCTTTCCCTCTTGTACAGAAGCTATATACAATGCCCGATATGTGGCAGAGGGAGGCACCCCCCCCCCCAAATGTTCCCATTCTCTAACACACTCTTCCCCTCTTGTACAGAAGCACCCCCCACATACACACACACTAAAATCCTCAAAAGAATTCCAGAGATTCCCAGAACACAATGAAGACACAATAGGAGGGGGGTACCCCCTGCCACATATCAAGCACCAAATGTGAAATACTGTCAAAGTCAAGAAAAAAAGCATTCATTTTTGAAGACCCCCCCCCTCTCCCCAATGCCACCATTGGTTATTTTGATTGTAGCAATCGAAATAATTCACATTCGTGTATCGTGTACATGCGCACAAATGGTGGATTGGGATGAATTTACTTTCCAAACACCAATGATGTATTAGCCCCTAGAATATATTTTGAGGTTCTTTAAACAGTTGGAACAAATTCAAACTTGATCACAAATGCGTAAATTTGCTTTTATTTGAACTCTGGTTTCCTTGACATTTTTTTTTCATAAAATGTGCGTCTTCTGGCGCTTGTCCATATGTGATATCACAGTAAGTTGTGAAGTGTACATTAACCCAGGCCTTATTGCCCCTTTATTGAGAGGGCAAGGCCACCAAGGCATTTTCTTCTTGGTACAGGGCACCTCTATGAAGAAGTTGTAAATTTCTAGTGGAACATTTCAAGGTCACCAAGGCAATGACCAGGGGCAAACGAAGGCAACTGCCTCCGTGAAGTATCAGGCATGTTAATATCCAGGTGCCTGGCCTTCTGTTGAACTGCCGGCCAGTGGAGCCTAGCCGAAGTTCCATCATCTTCGATGATCTTAGATCATAGATTTATGTAGCCCTGGTATAGGACGTCAGTCTCCAGCGCACTGCTGCACCAACAGAAACTGGTGTCCAGGGCCGAGATTTATGTAACTCTATAATGCTCAGGTTTCTTGAATGCATTTTGACAATGGTGAAGAAGACAATTTTTTCCCTCTTCAATTTTCAGGGATGGGTTGCCGAAAGCATTTTTTCAATGGGGTGGGGGGGGGACGACGATGGGGGGGGGGGGGGCACAGTGTTTTTTAATGAATCACATGTATCTACATTTGTTTATGGGGGGCACTTGGGGGGCACTGGAAATTTGTGGGGGCACGTGCCCCCCCCCCCCAGGCCCCCCTTTGGCTGTGCCGCTGGTTGACAGGAAACTCACAATCAATTTTCAACAGCCTAATGTACACCGCTTGTAACTGGTCCCTCGCAGGCTTTACCGATCCAACAAGAAACCTATCATGCGTATAAGCTCTAATCAAGTAGGTCCTAGTTCATACTTTATTCTGGGTGCAATTAAAGGCAAACCACAATCTAAATTTCTTTCCGATGACTGTCCTGGTGAAGGGTCTTTCTCTAAATCTCTGCTTGAACGATCACCATGTCTATTGGCATAAAATTTTATTGCAATAACACGAACAGTGCTGCCAATCACAAGTTTTGCGATGGTTGAGCAGTGCTCACTTCCCCCAGGATAGCAATGCTTTCAATCTCTACCAAAGCTCCCTGCAGATTGAAAATCAAAACAAGTACAAAGTCAAACTTTGTTTCTAAAAACTGCTTATTTTGCTTCAGAAACTTCACTTCAATTTGACAACAAAGCATAATCTACGATTTCCATTTCTTGAATGATTCACTTTTCAAATAAATTATTTTCTCATCTTTTCGCATCCCTCCCCGAAGCATCTATAGAATGAATATTGTGTATTTTAATACTCCATTCATGAACAGAAAACAGGCCTGGAATTCCAGAGAGCCACAGAGGCCATAGCCCTGCTTGGCCCTGGCCCTTGGCCTTGGCCTCATTGACCCCTTCAAAAAATGTTCACACAGACTTTCATAAGTTTCCACTGGGAAACGAAATTTCATCCCCAGGAAGTAAATCAAAACAACAAGAAACAGTTTGTAAAAAGGTGGTGATAAACAAAAAAAACAATCAACAAACAGACACGGGACATAAAATGGGCACATTGGTGACAGACAATGTCTGAATAATTAAAAGATTGAACTTACCGCTGGAAGAGCCGCCGCCTGGTAAGCTGCTCGGGCTGGATAATTGGCTTTAAAAACTGTCAAAGACAACAACAAAAATAAGCAGACATCAATCGACCAATAAATATCACTTTGTTGGTCTCTAAAACAATGTCAAGGATTCCACTGATGATGCACCATTATGATAGCCGACTGCCCTCACACTCGCCTTAATGGTGGCATCACATTCCTTCATCAGGCTGAGGACCTGGCCATCAACAGGCTTACAGACTTTATCAAGAGATCAAAGTAGCATACGACATCATCCTCATCACTGAAAGTGAGCCTCAACTAAAGACCTGATGCACATGATGTCATTTGAGTATAGCGCCCTCAGCTAGAGGTCAAAAGAAGGTTGTTCATTGGCCCATCATGTGCGCTGCACGTACAAATATGTGCGTTTTCCATTGTTTCATCATTGTTTTACCTCTATGGGCCATGTCACACAAGACAATTTACAGGCACCTACATGTAGTTCCAGGCAATCTCCATGAAGTAAAATCATTAACATGTCAATTTCTACGTAGTGGGAGACTTTTGAGGACACCAGGTGGCAGCAGACTCACCAGGTGAATCCACTGTTTCCGGAAATGTGCGCTTGCTCAGAACTATGCAAACAACGGAAATTTACCTGGTAAGTCAGCTGCCACCTAGCATTCGCCCATCACAAGGCCCAAAGGCCACTCGAGCTGTGGGCTACTTTTTGAAGGAAAAGAAACCTGCCCCAATGCGCAGAAACAAGACATGGCGAGATGTAAACACAAGTCTCTTCACAGCACAGCTAAGAACAGGGAGGGGTAAATGAATCCGTTAACATAACTGCTGCCTCTTCCCCTAAAACAAATACATGCAAAGTCAACACCAAATGGGTTGGCTTCTTACATGTGTACGGACGTATCCAAATTGGCGGCTACAACTACGGCTATGACTGTTGCTAAGGATGTTGTTAAGTACGTCCTGTCTGCAACGCATGACGTAGACTTGATTTCAAGTCTAAGAGCGCGGTTATTTGTCCGTTTACTCCAAGCAACATCATCTGACTAGATTGCCCGTATACACACATGCTATCACCACACTCGACTCACAATCTTAGACTTGACCCTGTTGCATTCATGGCATATTCATGTATTCATAACTGAAATTTACATAACAAAGGTGACGCCAGAAAGATGTCAAATCATGTTGGCAAACGTTGCTCATGCACGCAAGTTGTATTTTTCTTTGAATATTCATTGTTCTCCCAGGTTTTGGGGAATACTGACCAATCAGATTGCTTCGTCCAGTTTTGGAAGGATCATCGTATGCTGTGTACAAACCAATGAACAACATTCCCAAGTCTGTGATCGAAGGTTAAAATTCTCATGCTTAGGCCACACGAGGGCGCCATTTCGGGCAATAATGATTCTGTGTCGGACATAATCGAGAACCACGATCACAGACTTGGAACCAAGTCTACGCATGATGAGGTGATCCAGCTGTAGCCACATCCATCTACCAGTTCAGACACGGCCATTATATAGATTTCATTTTTCTGCATAGACATGTACCGTATTTTCCTGCGTATAAGACACGGCTTATCTGACTTTCAAAGGTACGTAAATGGCACTGCATCATATCTAACGGCGTGCCTTATCTGGCTGCAGATCTGATTGGCTGCAGATTGCGCCACAGCACCTTGTAAACCATTACATGGTGCTATGCAAAGGAACAGGTCTCATACTTCAAAACGTAATTCATCATACCTTGCAGGAAAAAAATACTGAGCGCTCTGAGACGCCCATAGGGTGTGATAAAGCGCTATATAAAAACTGTGTATTGTTATTATTATCTGCTGATGATTACTGTGTCTGTAGTTTTCCGACTATGCCTACGAGCTTTGTTATAATGGGGATCTCACCAAACAAAGCGACCGTGTTTTCCAATGAAGGTCGTTAGGGCAAGATGTTTATGTATGTTTATGGCCGTGGTTTCCGATAATGGCTATAACAACCTTTGGGACAGTCTGACAGTGTTTATTTGCTATGTAAGGAACCAAAATGTGACAACCTTAACAATGTGGGTCAAAATAAATGACAGGGACCCCAAGGCCAAGTGGGTTGGCTCTCTCTTGTATTGGAGAGGTTTCGCAAGTCTACGGAAACAGTAGTAAGCATTTAAGGTGACGAGCATGCCTTCAATACACGCTCAAGATATATTATTTACATGTAATTTGATTCCCAAAATGGCAGACCATGGGCAGAGAGTAGCTGCGTGTGACGCCAGTGCAACGGGTCAATTGATTAACACCTACTTACATTCTGCATATATCTCATTCACTTTGGGATAGTCCGCCATATTTGCGAGGAGGACCGTTGTCTTCACGACTGGAAAAAAAAACGGAAAACGGAAAAGGAAAGACATTTTATAAACTCCTAAGCAAATCAAAGTTCTCGTAAAATGAGCTCAAACATCGCAACTCATGGGAGCCTTCCGAATACGTCAAAACGCACAAATGGTAAAAGTTGCTGTATTTTGTTGCAATGGGAGACTTTTGAGATGCTGGCGGCAGCAGACACAACGATCCTTTTTTGTCGGTTCTGAGCATGCGCGCACCTGCTCAGTATTGCGAGCGTAGTTCTGAGCACACGTACTACTGGTGAGAATCTAGTGAGTTTTTCGGTGACACCATGTGAAAATCTCTAATGAGTTGGGATGGTTCTGAAAAGAACCGATGGTAAACAACTTGTTTACCATCGATGGTTCTGAAAAGAACCGATGGTAAACAAGTTGTTTACCATCGGTTCTTTTCAGAACCATCCCAACTCATTAGAGATTTCCACATGGTGTCACCGCAAAACTCTAGTACTAGATTGTATTCCCACCATGCAAAGTTTCAAATCTTACTTACTGGTGAGAACCTGTGAAAAGGGACCGTCCAAGGTCTCCCATTAGCATTCAACTCAAATCCTATACTCTGTTGCAGTGTACTGCATTCAGCAGGGTTCTACATGTACAGTACTTGGCCTTGACATGTCCATGTGCAATCTGACTCCCCCCTCCCCACCTGCCCACTTCAACTTTTTTTGCTGCAGTTAGCAAGGTTTTCATTTCAGCTGTGTTGCATTTTGCAGGGTTCTACTTGGCCTTGACATGTCCATGTGCAATCTGACTCCCCCCTCCCCACTTCAACTTTTTTTGCTGCAGTTAACAGGGTTTTCATTTCAGCTGTGTTGCATTCAGCAGGGTTCTACTTGGCCTTGAAATGTCCATGTGTGTAATCCCAGTCACCAGCAAACTTCAATGCACATTGGTGCATTCAGCAGGGCAAATACCAAGTGCCAAGACTGAGAGGCTAGTGCAGGCATAAACCAGTTCACTTCACAATGTAACATAATCCTCTGTTACATTTTGCTGCACTTCGCACTAGCAGGGTTTTTCATGTCCACTGTGTTGCATTTTGATGCATTTAGTAGCCGGATGTTGAGAACACACTCGATGATGGTCGTTGTGTAGAGTCAAAACCAACACTGCCTAAAAGCAACTTACCATTATCGTAGCCAATATTCTGGGAAGCAAGAACAGCGCCGATGTTCTTCAATGCCTGTTCACAAAAAGAAAACGAAGAATCAAAGTGATAAATCAGAAGATAGGGTTTGCCAGGCGACGATGTCTGCCATACCGATCCCAGACTATGTTCAGCCAAGACATTGCAGAACCTGTTAACAGCAACAACACAGGTTCACACAACTTGGCTCCACATCTGACAACTACTTACAAAGCTTCTTCTCAAGAACTCCACGTGACTAGGATCACATGATCCCCCAGAACATCGTTGAACTGCCCACACTGGAGCAGTTCAAGGAAGCCGCCAGTGCCTAAAGTAACATGTCCACCTTATTTAAACAAATGTTAACCCTAACTCCCTGAGTGATTTACTACGATCCTTCCCCACTCTTAACAAATTCCTACACTATATGGGTAACTCAACACCCAAACTGTGGTACTCTGATTATGGTCGTATGCCTGAACCCATGTAAAGCATGATCAGTTTACTCATGCAGTACCCAGTCCAACAAAATCCAACAAAACCTGCTGTTGGAGTTTGATGGAATAGGGACTGTAAGGGTTTAAGGGACCACATCACAATCTCGGCCTATAATCTGGGTCTGGGATTACACAAAAAACGCCTCTCAATGGCCACAAAATGCGAGTAAAATCAAGACCTTTCTTGTCCTTGTGTGGGTGAAACAAAGCATTACACAGTGTGGGTATGGTGTGCTCACACTCCGTAGTTGAATGACCGGGCGAACTCCGGTCCGGTGGTCCGAATTACATAATTGCATCTTAAGACAGCTTCCATTTCCAGGCAGGGGAAACGTTTCCATGTATTCACGTCATCTGGGCCCGATTTCATGGCTCTGCTTACCGTAGAATTCTGCGCTTACAGCGCCCTGTAAGGCACATGAATCTATGGGTCGTAAGCACAGAATTCCACGGTAAGCAGAGCCATGAAATTGGGCCCTGGATTCAACTGGCAGGCTTTCAAAGAGTGCCAGCATCGAAATTAACGGCCTCATGAAATTTGGCCCAGGACTGTTGGGACCTTTGTATACCTGAGTTGTCTGTGCCACTATGCCTTCCACTAACTTGCTTGTGGCAGGGTCAATTCCAATCTGTCCAGAAAGGTACAGGGTGTTCTCCACGGCTATTGCTTGGCTATTGAGATCAAGGAAATAAATGCAGTATCAAGAACACAAGTTGAGCAATATAAAGTCATACTATACAAGATGCAGTCCAAAGGTACAAATGCCTGGAACTTCACACAGGCAACGGAGGCAATTGCCTCGGTTGCCCCTGGTTATTGCCTTGGTGCCCTTCAAATGTTCCAGTAGAAATTTACCATTTCCTCATTGAGGTGACCTTTAGACATTATCACAGAAAAACGCCTTGGTGCCCCTGCCCTTTCATTTTCAAGAACGAAACATACAAGCATACAGGGTACATATGAATTATCATAATTCATGTTTGATGGTGGAATAAGACTATCACTACCAGTATCAGTCACAGTGTCATTCAATCATTCACAAAATGGGCCTGGCAATGTTTCTGTGAGCATTTCACTTCTAAAAATGTAATCTGACCCATAAAATGGGGGAGGGGTTGGGATAAGGGAATTTGGGAGGGAGGGTGCGTTGGAATGGAAATCCAGAACCTTTTCAAACCAGCCAGAATTTCAAATTGGACAAGAGCAAAAGAGGCTTTCATTTTCTCAATCAATCACCGCAGCCCTGGACTGGAGGGCCAAAAACAACCACTGCAACTACACTAGACACACTTCAGTAAGTAATACTTAGTATATTATTAGTAGTGACTAGTACTACTAGTAGTACGTAGTAGTAGCACAAGTACACTAGCGAGACTAGTATAGGTAGTACACTAACTTACAAATGTAGTAATAGCACTTGTTGTAACTAGTTAGTACTACTAGTTTTTACTACCACTACTGAAAGTAGTTGCGATAATCGTAACCCTCCATCCTCCCGACGGGAGGATGGAGGGTCACGATTATTGCAACTATACTGAAAGGGCCTGGGTGGAGTGTCGTGGCCGAGCGGTTAAGGGCCCCGGACTCAAGCTCTGGTGTTTCTGATCAGTAGAGTGTGGTCAAGACCTGGTCTTGACACTTGTGACCTTTAAGCAAGACACATATTATTGCTTCCGTCGTCCTTCTGATGGGACGTAAAGCTGTATATGTAGCGTAGGTCCTGTGTGTTGTATTAATGCACGTAAACATGGTAAAAGAACCCGGGGCAGGGCACTTAGACTTATCGCCAAGGAGAAGGGGTTCGCCCCGCCCCCAGTGTTTCTGGCATGGTGTTTTCCAGCACACTTGTCTAGATGCTGAACAGGTTTTGTTTGACAAGTATCGTGTTAGTAGAAGTACAGTTGAACTAGAAGTAGTAATCGATACGGTAGGAGTTCTACACTGTTGTTGTGGCTAACGTCGTTAGTCAGTGAGTTAGTCGTGATTCAGTCACATTAATTATTCAATCGTTCACATCAGATAGAAAACAATTAATCTGTATGATATAACTTACTTGTACGGCCCAATTGCCTTCGGAGCATTAGGTGTATTTACAATTCTCTTCAGAATGCTAGCCATTTTTGGTTTTGTTTCGGTCATTCGTCCGGGAATGGGTACGTGGGAAGTTTGTGTGTAGAGCTAGCTCTGAGAGAGTATGCAAGAGACCAAAAGTCTGTGATGACGCCCTCAAGTGGTTCCATGCAGGCAGCATTTGGACAATGTGGGGGTGGGTGGGGCATGGGTGGGACAAGGTTTTTCCACTGTTGTCTGTAAAAATAGTTATTGATTATTTTTTTCATCATGAATCTGTGGAGATTTAAATGAAAGAATTTTTTATTGATTTTATTTGCTTCTTATAAAAGAATACGGATGCCGCTTTGGAATCCGCTTTTGCAAGCATTATTGTTCAGGTAAATGTGTTCAATTACTAATTAGGGGAAAATGGCTTGCAGGCCAGCCCCTCCCAGTCATTATTAATTTTCTTCAAAATGAGAAAATCGTGCCTGCAATTCAGCGGGAGTAAGTTGGGTGTTGGAGTACATCATTTATACAGTTTTGTCAAGCCGTAATAAGACCTAAGGGCATGAGAAAGCTCCATTCGAAAATACTTCTCGGGTGATTTGTAGGCAACTGGCTATTTTATTGTATAATAACCAAGGATACATTGCTATTCTCCCTTCGGAAGGCCTATTAATTTTTTTAAATTTATTTATTTACTCTTTTTTTTTTTTTTTTTTTGGGGGGGGGGGGCAACATTCGCAAAAAGTGCATTCAAGACTTAGGTAAGCAATCTGTTGCATGCCGGGAGATTGGGAGTGTGTGACGTTTTGCGGAATGCGGTATAAGTAAAGCAGCCATTTTTCTGGATCGGCACCCAAGCGAACCTTCACATAATCGGTGGACGAGTACGCTGAAAATAAACCTGTGGAAACATGGAATATCCTTGGTGAATTCTGTCGAAGAAGTGCTGACTGAAAGTTGAGATTTAGCGAATTATTTTGCCCCCAGCTTTAAAATGTGCAGGAAAAAGTTCTGAGTGTACTTTGGTTGGAAACAAAAAAAGTAAGTAGAGTTTGTGTTCGTGTGTGTCGAGGTCGTTTATTAATTTTGGATCGACGTTGCGCTGTTCAATACGGTGTAAATGTACGGTGGCCTAGTTTCCGGACAGGTGTACAACTGCCACTGATTTGTTGCTTTAAATTTAGGCTTTCCTAAATTTAATGAAGTGTGCAATGACTGAATTTCATCGTGATTATTTATGACTTAAAGAAGACAAAACGTTGTTAACGTGGCCTTGTTTATCATTACCGTCCGTGGCAATTTGTTTGTGAATTGTGACCGAGTCTGAATAATTGTAATTAATTTTTAAGTAACTTGAAATAGGCTGTTCCATCAATTGGCGTTACACTTCAGAAAAAAAATATCCACACACACAGCGATCATGAAAAAAACGATAGAATCAAAACATACTAACAATCATTCTATGCTTACATAAAATATAAAAACTCACAGCAGACATCACCATTCCTTCTTCTTACTACCGAAAAAACTTGTGAAAAGGGATGACATGCAGACATGGCTGAACCGTTGGTGAGATATTTTTGAAAATGTGGAGCAGCGACGAAACGAACTTACAAAAGCCCACACACACCATACAAAGTCACGTGTGTAACAGCGACGCGAAGCGGGTGCCTGAGATTTCTGGAAATATCTCGAAATACCCCAAAATGATCCGAAGTGAGTTTTTCCCGCCTAGGCAAAATTGGTTTATCCAATTAAAAGATGATTAGGACAGTGGCATAGCAGAAAACATTCTACCACTGCTCACAAAACACTGTGTATCTCCATAATCAAAACTCCGATTTCAAAAATTTCAACGGAATTATACGTAGTCTTCATATATGCTATGATACTGGTAAGTTTTGTGGGGGAAAGTGTCTAATTTAAATCCACTGAAACTGCCTAATTGAAAATTGAATATTGAATCAAATTGAAATTAATTAGGGTAATTTAATTTAATTGGTAAGTATCAATCATTAACAATTGAGTCAATCAATATCACTATCACTTAATTTTAATGACACTGAATTCACTAATAATATGCGCCATCTTGTTCAAGGGTCAGTTTACTTATTTTGATTTGAACATTTGTCACTGTGCGATTCGGTGCTCGAACTTCATGCATGCACACGTATGTACGTGGAAAGTTCATGAAAATTTGAGCGGTGAGTGGTGGACAGCAGTGAAATAAACAGCCGTTCAAAATAAACAGGAGGGGACCTAGCCACATGGGCAGATGTAGCCCCATAAATAGTGCCAATATGCTGGACCAACTCCGCTTCTTGTCAGTAAGAATGCTATGGCCAAAATTCAGGGATCAACTTTTGAATCGAAACTTACATTTTTTTTCCCAAAATTTTTCCATCGATGATCTCTTCATCATTGCCCGAGAGTCTCAAGTGCATTAGATCCGAGGTATAATGACCTATTTTGGTGGAATTTTATGAAAAATATCAGAGCTGATACAGATACATTTAAACATCGTCAGTGCCATGATGGTTGCTGTTCGTAGGTACAATGTAGTCCAGCGTATTGGCACTATTTATGGGGCCAGGGCAGGTGATGTGGTACTAACTGACTCATCAAATCATTGAAAGAATTTGCCAATTGTTGACACAACATCTTTCATAAGGTATATGAAGACTAAATCAAGGGACATTACCAAGAGCTGCTATTATGGCAGCTAACTAGATGTAACTTGAAACTGACCTGACATAGACAGTGGAAGATATTGATAGTAAGGAGGGTGGTATGAATAAGTCAATTTCAGTTCGAAAAAAAAACAGGAGTAATTTTCAACTGTATTCTGAATTCTACATCACTTTTTAAAAGAATGCACTTTCGGCCTCTCTCAATCAAGCTTATTCCCGATTGGCTGGTGCTGCCCATGCAGAGTTTGCCCTTAAAATTTTCATTGACAAGCCAGCAGGATCATTCGCCAGTCCATATTGCATATAAAATGGGGATTCTAATACTTTTCAAAACTGAACTAGCCAGCCGGATCACCTTGAGAGAATCTTAACTGATCCTCAGGTGTTTTAACTAGCTTTTGGCAAGCGACTACTGTTAACCAGTAGACGCCGAATGCTGTATACATTGTATATGCAAACATTGTCTGAGCCAGCAAAATGGCGACACTAAGACATGCCATTGTGTAAAATCGGAATACTGGAACAAAGGTCACCCGGACATTTCTTATGCACTCACCGTGCAACGCTTCATTTCACCCACACACACAGGACAGATGGTGTTGAATCGTCTGCTGATTTTCACCCATTATGAAGGGGGAGGAGGGTTGTGTAATTCCTGATTCCAAACCTTTGGAAAGTACTTTGATATATGCAAACTGCGCTGAGCCCACCCCCTCTAAAAAAAAAAGAATAAGAATAACAAAAACAAAACACATAATTGTTGGATATTGATGGGCTTGGTACTGTACTTCTCAAATAATCAAGCTATACCCATGTCATAACATACCCACTCAGCCAAAATCAAACGGCACAAGACCTTTTGGAGTATGATGGGTTGAGGAGGTCTCCCAGTAAAAATGCATAGGGTTAATGCTTAAAATGTTCTTCTATACATTTGCTAGAAATGTGTGCTCAATCTATAATAGTATTAAAATTATGTCAGACTTTCAATAATTTATGTACAATTTGAAACAAATTTCCTTTTAGTTTAGTTACACACTAGCAAAGTTTAGTGCATTTAAAGCAAAAAGTACTAACATTCTCCCAAAATCTTGCTCCCATATCATGCAGTTTGTAGCAACACACTTGATTGAAGATGGGAACCTTAAAGAGGCGGTATGAAGGGCTGGAGATGAAGGTGTGTGACCCCAGGTCAGAGTTGAACCATGAAGCCCTATTGGTGAGTATTTTATCTTGTTGATAAAGCCTGCCCTAAATGTCGCACTTTGCTTTATATAAAATTCAAATGATTTTCGCACCAATTAAAACCAGTTGGCGACAAACGTCAAGTTTGTTAAAGTGGTTTTCCGCACTTAAGTGATTCAAAATGGCAAACTCGGGAGAACACTGCTAAATAGTAATTGTGAAATCATAATGACAACGTTGTCCACCTTAAAATTCCTTATTATACCCAACGTTGTTTGAGTGGCGCTCATTATCTGTCAAACCTCATCAAACCTCATCAAACCTCATCCCACAAAACTCCCAGCTACGGTACTAACAAGGAGACTGTTCACATTGTGAAACATTGCATGTTTTTGTTCAGTGCGTGTTCCTGTAATAGCGCCAGGGCTGGTAATATTCACTGGCCCGCAGGCCCATGTTTTTAGGATCGGGCCAGCAAACTTACGACCAGACAAGTCCGGCGATTCTTGTGTTTATGACTAATGATACCTTGACTCATCTTTAATTTGAAAAATTGTGTTCAAATGTTGACTAATTGAGTCCGATATATATCTTTTAATTTCATTGAGTAAGAAAGTATTTCCATTCAGACAAATGAGATTTAAACAAATGAGATTTAAATCTTCTCTAATAAAAAAACAAAGAAGTCAATTAAGTGACACAGTGTAGATATATTTTCCTCATTTTGATTCTAGTCTTGTAACTAATGATCTGGTCCAGTAAAAATGTTGAGCTACATGTACATGCACAAGCCCTGTGGTCTTTTGGATTTTTCTCCCAAATTCGAGCCTGTGCTGCCTGTGCATACAAAACAAACATAAACTACATGTATAGCCGTGGTGCATTTCTTGATAAACTTTGACCTCCATGTAGTTTATTCTGCAAGTAGGGTGAATCCTTTCCTACTGATTATTTCCCAACTGAAGGTATGCAACAATTATGCACTTTTTAAAGATTATTATTTTTTTTTTGCTGTTAGCATGGATTGTTGTAGAAATTATCAGTAACTTTTGCCACACCCTATGAATACCCAATGGGAAGAGTGTAGCTCCTCAAATCAAAGTAAAATGACCATTTCAAACATTGGGAAAGAAGATGAGTGGAAATTGCCCGGGGTCCTCATTTATTTAGGGTTGTCACATCCTGTTGGATGTTGTGAATGCTTTTGATGACAGAATCCCAGAAGAATGTCCAAAGCCTGCCTGGAAATTCAGCAGCTGTCAAGTTTCATTAATACTTAGTGGCACACAAGTCGGTACCCCAGGACAAACGTCCAGAACAAACAGGCTAGTAAAAATCCCTGTGGTGACCTGTTTTGCTCTGGAACATTTCCCAAATGTATGCATGTGAAAACACTCATTGTTTGATGAATTGAATTTAATACATTGCTTTTCCATGAAGTTGAAGCTTCACGTGCTTATTTTATAAACACATTTGCATACATGTACATGACCGTCAATACCCAATTTGTTGTGTTACCACAAAATCCATAAAAAATGTATCCCCATTTTCCTAGGCTTTGTAGCAAAGTACTGACTTGTTTACCATCAAACTCTTTCACAGTCCTCAACAAGTCTGTCTGGGGGATTCTGATAATGTAGTTTGATACATGTAGTCCATTTTGAACGATAACAGAGGCTTGTGGGTAGTGATTGAAAATATTTTTACAAGACCTAAAAAATATGCTTTGATATGCTGAACTTTAAGGCGGAGGGTTACAAAGAGAAGTTTGGAGAAACTCTGCAGTCCTGACTTAGTTGGTTGAAGGGTTACATGTACTTGCCCATATTGAAATTATTGGACCACTATGACTGGTGGTCCCAATGGTTATTTCAAACCCCACTCATATTGTCTAATTATAGGTATCATGTGTAAATATGTCCAGTGCTGCATGTAGCCTTATTACAGCTTTGTGTGGTGTGGTATGTATGTGTTTATGGACTGAATAATGGGCAGGGCCCAGACCAAATGGCCCTGGTCAGAGAAAAGAAGATTACTCTCCATTGTCAGTGGCATGTAGGCCAGGCCAACCAGGCATTCATAATGGTTGTGTATCCACTATCTGGTTACACAGCTAAATTTAAGCCTATAATGTATTTAGTACATACGCAGGCCTATGTCAGTAGTGATATGTTTCAACTAGTTGCAGATGACTGAATGATGAAAATCATGGTGGTACAGAACTTTGCGAACAAATTTCTGTCAACTTTGTGGAAAATTCTGAGTACATGTACCTGTACACTACATGTACATGTATGGTGTACATGTACATGGGTATGCTTCTTTTTAGTACATGTACATGTATGTATTTTTCACAAAATGCTGTTATTTGTCATCAAAATGCAATTTCAAGGTTTATATTCACTGTTGATCAAAGTATCATATTTAACTGAAATAAATCAAAACAGCACAATGTAAAAGAGAGTCTAAGGTTAACAATACAGTACACATTTACATGTATGTAATATATGTACTTGTTGAAATTGCAAATTATGCATTGTGAGTCTGGAATCTGAGAACAGCCTTATTCGCCGCTCGAAACACCCAATAGACTGATTGCGACCAATGTTTACATGTCATCACATGACTTATGTATAGTGGGTGCTACGTGTAATGTACGTACGTCAACTCAGCTGATGGCAAAGACATGCTGTGACCGACAGTCGGGTTTTGGTAATAATAACACAGTTACTAAGCCCTTTTATTAAAGTTGTATGTTGTGACATCGATTTGAATCACATATAACTGTTTCTTTAACTATCAGTATTCTACATGTACTACAAAAAGAGGTTTATTTTAAGTCTTGCACTACTGGCATCAGACGATGATGCAGCAAACCGGTGATTATGCTTGTTATCTACATGTAAATCGCTGTAAAAAACCAGCAAAGAACGTTGGAAAAGTGAGCAATTATACCCAGCCTTGCTGAATTTCAAATAGACAAAGGAATCGCACAGTTGTGGAAAGCCTTTTCTTTTGGATGATTTCAGCTTCAAAATTGTGAAATTCTTGCGTTGAAAAGTGTGTGATCACGGTTGTCTGGCCCCAACATTACATGTACGTGCAAACTACCACATCATGAACATAATATTCCCTGTAAAATTTGCAAGCTTGCTGGCTTTGTTCAGCCACTCTTAAGGTCTCTGGAACAAACTCTAGAATATTCTTCACAGATCTTGAGAAAGAAAAGCCTTGAATAAATAAACAAATGCAACAATCATCATGTACTTTACAACAACGGCACTTTCCTATGGAGGACGCCTTGTTTGTTGATGTTTAATACCCACTTACATATACATGTATAGCAGGCCCCGATCTTAAGAAAAATGGAGGCAGGCCTTTGCTGGCCAATTCAGAGAAATTGGGCAATGTGGCCAAGTTGGTGGTGACAGTGCAATTTTTCTGAAGGGCATGCTGGCCGACTCGACAGGGCATGAGGCCAATGGCCTCGGTGGCCTCGATTGAGAACAAGGTTTGCTATAGGTCGCGTGACTTAGAGAGCGCAATTGGTCTAGATTCATCCAATGTAGAGACAGTACATCATTGATCATTTGCCTCTAGTCTGGTGATTTTTGAACTGAGCCAATAGACCTCCAGTAAGCCAGTGACTGTGAGTTTGAGTTGCTTTAATCTTTTGAAATGTACAAATGTTTGTTAGGTTTTTGGGAGGAACGTTTAAGGTACATGTAGGCTGCGTGGGTCTTGAGGTTACCCGGCCCGTTGTACTGGATTAATGTAAATGATACAGTTGTTTTTTGGTTTGTTTGGAGCGAGGATATTTTGAATCCTGGAAAATGTTCAGCTTTTATTGCTTTGATACGTCTTGGTCAGTTCACCTCTTTCATTCATCACTCTTTGTTTCAGGAAAGGATGTTTGGGTGTGTGGTGGTGGGGTGGGGGGGGGTACTGGCCAGTGGCCAAGAGGGTGTGGCAGTTTGGAAAGTAACATGTAGCTGAATATACTGCGGACTTCACACTTATAATTCTCAAAGCAACTGTGTTGACATTTAAACCTTGGTTGGTTCAGTTTAATAAAAAAGCTAACCAGATTGTGTTCTTCATCTTAACAATTGAGCCTGGCCACTAATCCTGCCCTCAGTGAGTGTAATCCCATTTCAATATAAGCAAGTGTTACACACATCCCCAGGCCTCTTGTGAGCTTGTGTGCAACATAAATTATGGTCATAACACACTTGCCGAACTTTACATATCACATCTAGCCTGAGATCTGCAGAACTAGTGGGGAAAAAACACCTTACATACACAAAAAAAGCAATGGTTATAATGAAGTATACCAGTGTGAAACAATTATGCTTCTAGCTATTAGTGGGAAATTCGTACGGTATGAATGTTTGCCAGATGTTAACCAGAAAGAGAAACTGATGTGTTGTTTACGTATTAGTAGACGTATAGTAGACGAATGGTCTGACCGTGGGTATTTACATGGATACAAACGAATTAAAGTACTACCCGTAACATTATTATGATACTCCAATGATCAATCAGCCAGCCGTATTATTTATAAATTTATCATCAGACTTTTTTGTTGTTGTATGAAGGCCTAGTTTCACTGAGGCAACGGAAGCAATTGCCTCCGATGTCCCTGCAGGGTTTTCCCTGGGTCCAATTTCATAGAGCTGCTTAAGCAAAAAAAGTAGCTAAGCACAAGATCAATCTTGCTTACAAAAATTTAGGTTACCAGCCAAAACACCATGTCACGTGTACCATTTGTGACTGGTATCCTGCTCATTTTTGTTTAGCAGATATTTGTTGAGCCATTATTTCTGCTTAAGCAGCTCTATGAAATTGGGCCCTGAACTTTTTTAGTGACTGGTCAGCAGGACCAGTTAGCTTGTCATTTCAGCTTTTTTCACTAAGTCCATAGTTCAAGTGAAATAGGGATGCTTTTCAACACTGAACGAGCCGTACAGCAGAACCACTTGGAATGAATTTTGACTGGTCCTCATTCAGTGTTTGGACAGCGGACCACTGTTAAGGGAGAGCGCTGCCCTGGTCATTGCCTCGGTGCCCTTGAAATGTCCCAACAGAAATTTACAATTTCCTCAAAGAGGTGCCCTGTATCAAGAAAGAAATGCCTGGGTGCCCTTGCCCTTTCAAGAACGAAGCAATCAGGCCTGAGTATGTCAGAAAAAACAAACAAATACAATTTGGTTTTCTCCCAAATATTTGGTGTGTTTCTGATGTTGTGTTACCACCATTGCCTTTTCTTCTTATGAGCGTGTATGAGGTGTGATGCTTGATGTGGAATAAACCACTTGTTTAGTTCAAACAAATATGGATAATATAAATTTAAGTTGTTTTATTCTTCATTGATTAGGTACATGACGTACACGCTGTCTGACCATTCAATATCATCCACTGGTTTTGAATACATGTAAATAAGAAGCAATACACATGTATATTATGTGAGCCCGATGCTTGTGGTGAATGCAGCTTCTAAGATAATTCACAATTGTTTACTCTACAGTGCATGTACATACATTGTAGACCTAGGCCTGATACTGCAACAGGCGCAATTGCCTCCGTTGCCCCTGGTCAATGCCTTGGTGCCACTTGTAATGTTCCAGTAGAAATTTACAATTTCCTCATTTCCTCTTTATCAAGAAGAAAATGCCTTGGTGTCCTTGCCCTTTCAAGATTGAAGCAACCAGGCATGTAGTTCTGTACACAGTTGTTCAACTGTGACACAAACTCTGCAGTTGAATTGTTTCGAATGGTTGGTGAACCAACTTGCTGGCAAAGACATGTCTCAGTCTGCAAGTAAACTGGGAATCAGACCGCCATGTAAGACCTTTAATTACAAGTTTTTGCATGCTTGCTCGGTGAGGGGCCACTTCTTTTTTTGTTCAGTAGCAAGAGTACTAATAATAAAATTTAGTTTAGCCTTTCTAAAATCACCAGGGGTGAAAAAATTAAATAAATCAGTACAGGAAACAAATTCAATTTCAAATGTTGAGGAAAAATAAAATTATAAACTCGTAGGCCTATAGTCAGGGTTCTCCCCATGCACAAGCTAGGGTATCGGGCTGATACCCGCGCAGGCCTTGATCTTAAAAAAAACGGGGGCAGGCGTTTGCTGGCCAAATCAGAGAAATTGTACAGGGGCATGCTGGCCAAGTTGTGCAATTTTTCTGAAGGGCATGCTGGCCAACTCAACAGGGCATGATGCCAAAGGCCTGGATGGCTGGCCTTGGTTAAGATCAAGGCCTGCGCGTGAATTACGGGCCGATACGCAAACAATTACGGCCAATACGCAAAAAACAACACAACAAACACAAACATTTTTTTTATTGATTTTAATATCAAATTCACAAACAATCCTAACAGAAAACCATTTTAAGTGCTCCAGATTGCACAGTACAGCTTTTCAAACTAAACATATTTAACATTAAATAGAAACATTCCAAGGACCTGCAACCAATTCAGCGTGCTTCGGCCACACTTTCAAAAATTGGGTCCAGAATGCCCCCCAGTTTTTAAAAAAACCTTGGGCGAACCCGGATAGTCCGGTGTCATAAGGCAACGTGTCAGTAGTAGAATATGTACATTGTACAATGCACACAATGTACCTGCATGTATTGTATCATAGCTGACAACTGATTACAGTAGGTGGGTGGATTTTGGGAAGGCCCTCGTGCAAAATAGCTGTATTGGATGCATTTTTGCCACTCTAATGGGCTACACACCTCTATGATTCAGGCATGTGATTTCTCAGGATTTTTCCTGATTTCAGGATTCTCTCAAAACCGCATTGAGCCTTTCAAACTTCTTAATAGAAGTTAAAGCAATCCACCAAAGGGAGAAAGAAATAGCCCACATCGTGTCCAAACCTGTAGATTTGTATTTCTGGTGATTGAGTCTGATTACCTGCTGAACAGGCCGTATTTTTGACAGGGAGAGGGCGCAATACTGATTTACGTTTTTGAAATGACAAAAATATTTCAAAACATTAAAAATGCAAATTTTCCAAGCAAATATCCTACACTGATTACATTGCAAAACTGTCAATAAAAAACTCTCAAAAGTGGTATATTAACTGCTTTATTAGAAGTCTAATTACATCTGGTTTACCAAACTATTTCTATGGTTTGACCCCCAATGTACCCCAAAGGGCGCCCACTTATTACAGTCAAAAATAAGGCCTGTTAAAACATCTGATAGGTTCTACCCAGAATTAGAGGGAACCCAGATCTGCAAGCTATTTTTTCAGGATTTTTCACATTTGTCAAATCTCATCCCTGATGATTGTACGAAGAACTTACATAGATTCATTAGACACTACATTGTACATACTATACTTTTGTACATCTTCAACACTGTCTGACTTTAATTGTTGAAATGCCACTCACGTCATTCATGTTATTTGTCCGTATGTATGCCGTCAAGGTCCATTTGTCCCAGCAGGAAATGAAAGATTTATCCATAGAGCCATGTGGCTTATTAATTAACGATCTGGGCACTTTTACAGGATGCCGAATGTGTTGAATGTAATAAAGCCCTGCTGATGATGCTGGCCCCAAGTCGTCGGTTAATTAATAGAGCCAAACAGCTTGACTGATTCCTTGGTATGTTTAGGTGTCCATATCTCCGTGAACTGTGAAGGGGTCTCAGACTATTGCAGTTTGTGTAAATAATTGATGTGATGGTTGAAATGGTCAGACTATATCTGGATTATTAGTGTTTACAGTGTACGTACGTAATAAGTACGAGCAGCCAGCTTGTGGCCCCCCCCCCCCCACCCGATCCAAACACAGGCTGAGCCCCCAATGTACTGTAGGTAAATCATACAGCATTGCAAATCCGACACATATATAATATGTCACGTACACATGTGATAGCCGTGTGTTGTTATGGAGGCATGTTTTACAGTGGGATTGGTTTCAAAAGAATGATTGGTTTTTGAAAAGGAATATGTATGTCATTCCTACATGCTTGGTCAGGGATTGTTAAATAACTATTGATAAGCACATTTCTGTAGGGTTTAATTATTTGACTATTTCAGGACTCAGTTGGCAAAACTTAGAACTGCTTTAAAATACGTGTGTACAGAAACAGTACATGTACTTAACCAGTTCTCTAAATCTTCCCATAGCAGGAAAGGCTTAAAACATGTAAGAATGAGAGAAATATTTCTGAAGACGAAACTCGCTGAAAAATTGAGTTTCACTTTGAGAATGCCCAAAGAATAAAGTTCATGCCAGCAGCAATCCTTCAGAGAAATATTTTTATGATCTGAAATACTGACAAAATAGCAATTTAAAGACCCTCCCGAATCACTGTTTGCTTATTTTGATTTCCACAGTTGCAATTAGCCTGTACACGTTCACTAGATGTATCCCTGAAGTTATTTGAATGGTGTGTTTATGGAAAACTAGATGGTGTTTATGAAATTACTCCTTCATAAAAAGGGGAAGTACACATGTACTTGTACCTAGGATGAGATAAGAATGTGTCAGAACGAAAGAATCTGTTTGTTTCTTTTGAGATTAGGCTCACCAGAAAGTGCAGCAAGAGGTCAGCATCAAACCACAGAGCTCGCCTAAACAGGAAAAGCAATCATCAGTTATATGGCGATGTGATTTCAGATTTTACTAAGTCGATGATTGATGGTACAAAAATGCTGTTATGTTAGGCATTGTGAAGGTCAGGAGGCTGAGGGCAGACTTCGGGAGTCTGGTCCCACACCTCCCCTTTGTAGATTCTCAATGGTTGTTCAGTCACGGTGGACAGATCATGGTTAGAGGAAATTATGACGGCATGATGCCACTGTGGGTTTCAGCGTGCCAGGGGGAAAAGTCATGGAGTCAACCTATTTATATTCAATTGATGCCCATGGATGGTCCTGCCCAGCTTGAGTTTGTTATTCTATTTCGATTGTGTGTTCAGCAGGCCTGCGGGGTCAATGACATCTACAATTCTGGCAGTAGATTTTGTAGTCAAGTATGTTCAATCAAGATGACGCATTGAAGAAAAGTTTCACAGTTTGGGGATGAAGTCATCAAAACCCACAAACCCAGGCGCGGAGACAAAAATAGAATATTGTTTACATGTACTTCATTGCATCATTTTTTAAAGTTGTTTTGTTTCACATCCAACATAGTGCCAATAATGGGATGAATAGGAGTCGATGGAGAAATGTTAAGTTCTAGATTTAAAATCTCCCAAACCTAAGAAGTCAGGTAGGGACTGAAAACCATACCCACATGCAAGGCTCCGGTCTGAAGTGGGATTCGGACCGGGGTCCACAGAGGTGTAATGCGAGGAAAGAAATCACTAAGCAAACCTGCAGTCGATTTCACAAAGCGCTAAGATCAATCTTAAGATGAGCAAATGTATGAATCAATCTTAATTGCTAAGGAAAGTGTGATGTCACAATACAAATATCACTATGCATCTTATTAAAGTTAGGATGGTTCCTAAGTTAAGAAGAGTTGGTGAAATCGACTGCTGATCAGTATTTAGTGTCAAAACGTAAAAGTTAATTTAACTTTTTGATATTTGCAACTTTAGTCATCACTTTCTCAAAGATGAAAATACTTAATTTGCCAACAATCGCAAACCGTTAAAGTCCAGCGCATATTCAAATTTCTTTTGGCATGCTGGGTTCCTGCGTACATCAGTCTACCCGTAGAGCTACATTGTACAACGGGTGAATGAAGCAAAATCACAAAAGTTAAAGTTCCCCAATGTTCGAATGTGGACGTCACGCACAGTCTCTGCCCAAGTTCCTTAGTATTTGACGCCTCACCTGGGCTCGCTGAAAAATTACCCCTGTTTAAATATTTGCAAATTAATTTGGAACCTCAATCTTTATTATGTCAATGATATTCATTGATGCTCTTTTTTTTTGCGGTAAAGATAAACTTTGTACAAATTATTTATTGTTGATGACATTATTAGATCGATGTGCAGTTGTAATTTGTGGGTTGATTTACATGTATATATGTGTGTTGCCAGTTTGATTGCATGTGTATTATGGTTTTAAACAATCTTTAGTCAATAAATAACTCGGGGACATTTGAAGTAGACTGTAAATGGAATGCGATTATATCGTGACAGGCCCTAGACAAGTATGTAATGACGTCAAGACCCAGGGCTTGTCAGTCCATATCCTGTAACGATCAGACAGTGTTTGGAAGTTAGAGATAATTATAACCCTCGTTAGGCAGCTGTAGAGAGGTGTTTTTTTTTTTTTTAGGATGAATTGCCTGTCAGTGTGTTCACAAGATCTTCCAATCAAAGGGAGGGCCTGAAAGTTGTTCAGCGTGGTGCAAGGTACATCGGCTGCCAGTGCATCCAGGCTTCTTTTGCAGTGTACTCCTCTTAGTAACCATTACCCCTGGGGTGTCGTGGCCGAGTGGTTAGCGCGTCGGACTCAAGCTCTGGTGGCGGAGTCATCGGAGTTTGGGTTCGAGTCCCGGTCATGACACTTGTGTCCTTGAGCAAGGCACTTAACCATAATTGCGTCGTAAAAATTGGGGAGGTAGAGCTTTCTGCTCTTTCAGCCAGGCTTCTGATGGACGATACCCAAGCCTACATCCTTATGGACTGTAAAGGAGGTAACTCTGTTTCAGCCCCAGGAGTAGGTGGTAATGGCCCCTGGGAAAACAGCTGATTTGTAGCCCACACCTCAAGTGGCTTACTTTACTTGTGTGTCTGGCGACTTCAATTAAAAAAAAAAAAAAAAAAAAATCTGACACCATCAGTGTTACAATGTAATGTAACTCCACACCCAAACTGTGAACAGGCTTGATACTTCCTGGAGGCAATGCCCCTGCCTTGGTGCCCTTGAAATGTTCCAATAGAAATTTACTCTTTCCTCATAGAGGTGCCCTTTATCAAGAAGAAAATGCCTTGGTACCCTTGCCCTTTCAAGTTTAAACAAAGCAATCTGGCCTGTGTAAATAACTGCGGTACATGCACACTAGCTGTACTGCCTGAGCCCGTGTAAGTCATAACCAGGTAACTACAAACATTATTATGCAGTGCAATCCTCAGTTATTAAAACAAAGGCTACTGTTGGATTTTGATGGGTTGTACATGTACATGCACAGTAATGTAGTTACACATGTGTAGGGTAATATGCCAGTTGAACAAGTCGTCCAGCTGGCTGTTCCACTACATGTACTTCCCACAGCAACAAGTGTAAACCAGGGTCTGCAGTTGTGCACACATCTGGCTTCTGCAACTTCATGACACATGCAGTACAAATGGTAGTGTTGAAAGGATACCTTTAGACATGGATTAGTGAAATATTTGGGGGGTTGGGGAGTGTGGGTGGGGGAGAGGTGGGACCTTGTGAAATGGTACATGTATTATAACTGGGCTGGCCGGCAAGTGACCAAAACAGACGCTGGTTTTGGACAAACACCGGACATAGGCACAATACAGTGTACAATGTATATGTTACTTGGAATGCAGTGTATTTCATACACTCATTGTAAATATTGACATTATGTGTGTTTACACGGTTCCAGTTTCACTCGGGGGCATAACAGTGTACAGCACATACATGTAATGTACATGATGTACATGTACAGTACTGTACATAATGCCTCTTTTCCTGTACATTCATTTGTGTTCTGTACTTGTACATGTACATTATGTTGTGGTTGATCTTCGTTTTTTTTTTTGCATTCTACATACATGTACCTACTGTACCATCATTTTTTTACGGGCAAAGAAAACAAAATCGCCCAGCTTTGTAAAACTCAATGTACAGAGTACATGGTACACATTACAAATCATGGGTGTGGCACACAAATACATGTGTAAAAAGTTGACAATTATTACCAAAATATCCGGGACTCATTGCAAAGTACAGTGTATGTTCATAAAAATGTACATGTACATGGCTGAAGGAAGTAGTTTGGAGGCCTACAAACTATGATGCATTTTACGCACACACCACGTATACAAACTAACATACATGTACATGTAAATGTTGACGTCTTGCATGACCGCACAAACAAATTTACAAATGGGCCAAGTGTGACTTTTCACACACGGTTTGCAGGGATCGCTATTGAGCCTGGTGCTGCGTAGATGAGAGATCGGCATTGTGCGTTCCCTCTGCAAATCCTAAGCTGTAACAAGAAGCATGGGAAGTGGGCCGAGTCCGATTACAGAGTGACTTCTGTTAACCGGTTGAGGAGCAACGCTCAAGTGTTACATGATCTCTCCATCTCTGTGGAGCCAACGCAATCTGTTCGCATACTGTGTGTAGCACGCTCTGACTCTGATAATTCACTGCAGAAGCCGTTGTTTTGATCGTTGAAGGGGTGGGGGGTTGGGGGGCAGGATTTCACACACTCAGACCCTAAAGGACCACAGAGTACATATGTATGCTCAGATTATCACATTTAGTATTGTTTACCACTTCCACGCTGGGTACATTGTACATTGTAATCGCTTCAAGTTTAACTTTCAATGCGTGTTATTGAATGTTAATGCATGACTTAAAAAAAAAATGCATTAAAACAGTTCACACATTGAACTACATTTGTCTGCATGAACATGTTTGCCGACAGTACAGGTGCATATGTGCATTGAAGACCGTTGCTGTTCATTTATTTCATTGCAAGAGTTTTTAAGTAATAGTACATATACTTTATAAGGTAGTTTTCAGTGTAATTTTTGTTCATGATAAAATCATTTGAAGACAATTTTGTTTGTAACACATTTTGGTGAAAATATTTACATTGTATTTTTTTTGTTTAAAGCCCCAGCTTAACATTGGTAAAGTGTCTGTAACTGCTTCCATTCTTTGCCAGCCCTTTATTTTTAAGGAGTGCGAGTGCAGTTACTGTCTTCTGAACTCCTTCACATTTAAAGTGCGAAAAAAAAACAATCTGGGACAAATTTATTCAAAAGCAGAAAATTAACTACTGATGTGGTGTTTATTTGCTTTTATCATGTAACAAATGTAATGTTCAGTCCTCCAAAATAATCCCGCAATGCAGTATGCAAATATGAATCCTCATACTGTCATGCAGCAGCCAGATTTTATAATACAATCGTGTATTCGTGTTTTAATTTTGCCTTTAAGACTTAAGTGTGAAGTTTGCTTTTTAGAAGTGCAAAAAGCTCTCCTCAATAATATAAGGAGAACAGTTTATAGCTCTCCTCTTATTTCTTAAAATGAGCGCCTGCTTTGCACAAATCAAGATATGTATCTGTAGTAAAACCAACCTGTGAAAATGTCAGCTCATTTTGTTGTTTTATTTGCGAGAAAATGGTAAAAATGCATTCAGCATTTTTACATTCATTCTCAGGCAGAGTTTTGGTCTCACATGAGACGAAATTAATTTTGGATCTTATTTGGTTTATTGTTTAAAAACAATAACACTTCTGGGAGAAATATTCTAGGCAAGTTTTGTACCATCATTATCTTTATTACCATGTGAGGTACATGTAAATATGTGGACATTTGTGCTTTTCTTCCTACCAATGTTAAGCTGGGGGCTTTAAGAACAAATTGAAATCTACACAATCACTTATAAGTTGTCGTCGGCAAGTCATTTTATCCATGCCTGTGTGTACAGTTCACAGTGCAGACTGTGGAATGACAAGCCAGATCTGTTTGTCACTCTGTGACCTAGCCTGTAGTATGCTTGGAATGCAATTGTCCTGTCACTATGTAGGTTGGGTTGGACCCACAGAGCAACGTTGTCGCTGAATGGCTGGACTGTGTGCTCTATGGTATGAGCAACAGTCTAGTAGTACATGTGCCCGGTAGCGGCTGCCTGCCCGCTGACTGCATGCTGAAACAAAACCACAGATCATAACGCCAACTGAAGGGTCCATGACTATCACAGCCCCATACATCATGGCCCATAGATCAACTCAACTGCACATGACATCAATGATAGCATTAACAGAGTGATTCATACTATTTATGACAGATGCAGTAATCCGATTTCATGTTTATTTTTAATGCAATTAGAGGAAGTTGTAGGACAGTGAAAGCAATATTTTTCTTTATCGAGTGCCCCTTTGAATCATTTGATAATCTGGCAGCCGCATCAGTTACAAATGCCAACTGCATGATCCCAAGTTTAATTTAAACGTTATCATGCGATTGCAGTTCACTACAGTACAAATCGGAATAACAGTAGTGTAAAGATTTTCTTAAGGGTTGGTTGAAAGCATATATGCACTTTTTGAGACAGATTTTAAATAAAGTTTTCACACAAGTGTGACTGTAATACAGAAAAAAAGTAGAGCTTCTGTGAACCATTCACTGCAATCCTACATTGCAATTTGATTAAAAAAAAAGAAGAAAAAAAGAAAAAAATGGCAAACAAGGCCGTTTTGTGATTTTTTGTTTCGTTTTTATACATGTTTTTTTTATATTTCTATTTACATGTAGCCGAGGAATAAAAACAAAAAAGAGTTATTTAAATTAATTTTCCAGTTCAGATGGATGTTTTTCAACAAGTGGTACTACCACTAATTCCAATTATAGTAATAATAGTGTAACTTTTGCCCCACTAAAGCACATGGACAACTTTGGTAAATATCCGCACTTTTACCTCACTCATCGGTCGTCGGAGTCACAACTTTTGGACTCGCGAGATCAAAACTGATTGTTTCCTCATTTCTCAAAAACTATAAATCAATTCCAGGTGAAATATTCCCTGGGAAGTTTTGCCAGCCTAAAAAAAATCTTTTTACCGTGTAAGTTGGGTTCATTTATATTCACTCTTACCAAACTTGTGCACACCCTTTTATACAAAAGATTTAGGGCCTAAGCACGTACTTGTTCATAGAGAAATATTAAAATGTATTAAAACAATTATAATACATTTTTGTTTTCTGCTGGTACTCTTTGAATTGCATCCAGGGCATGTGACAATGCAATTCCCAGCTCAGTAAACAATTGCCAAAAACAAGGCATCTGTATACAATGCACACGAAGTTGTTTTGAAATTTGATGAGAGTTTGGGGGCTGCCATAAATAATCCCAGACTGTGGTGTACGTGTGCACATGGGCCTGATGGACAGACAATAATTCAGCTTATAATTAGGATATGCAACCATTTACATGCACATGTATGTGCATGTATGTGAACAGTAGTAACAACTGTACTGCGCTACTTTATTATTCCTTTGGCGTTTTGATTAAAATAAACAAAAGGAAGGGACGAACCAAGGACGAATTAAACAATGCTTTGCTGACATCCTTCTCGTCATCAAGTCTGGTAGTCATTGGTGTGTGTTCCCTAGAACTTAGAAGAGATTGGGTTGTGTTCTTTTTATTAATATTTGGGTTCTCTCCCATTTTTTTTTAGTGCTTTTAAATTTTTGTTCATAAATACCCCAGACAGTTTATCCATTCTGATTGGTTGAGAGCATGTCACATGGGGGTGTTTAAACGTCTGATAGAGACATGGCCGAGAGTGATAAGCAGTCAGCAATTATACCTATGCGGGCGCTAATTTACGTGTAGCACAATCAATACATACCGGTACTCAATGTAAAGTCTATTTGTACGCGCGCGTATGCGCAGCCGTTGAGTGTCAGCGTCGCATGCAATTTGACCCTTCGCAAAATGGAGCCTGAGAACGTGACAGGAATTGAAAAATAAATTTAGAGTACAGAAAAAGTTTGACAGATTTTCATACATTATTACGCTTTTTTAACAAAAAGGCCATTTATAAATGGCAATAAAAGAATAATGACGTGGTCTGAAAGGGCCGTTTAAAGCCGGCAGGGTTGTGGTCGTGCGATAAAGTACCTCACCTTTGGCTCGGTCCTTTATCACATGGCCACGACCCTACCAGTTTTAAACAGCTGTTTAAGACCTCGGCTCAGCACTCTATTCCCCTTTAGTATTTGTTTACAGTTTTCAAACTTTCTTCATGTTTCATTTTATTCAAATGAAAAATGGTATTAAAAATGTCTACTTGGTGAATGAAATAAACAGACATTAAATACATAGGCCTACATGTACCATATGTTAAAATATATTTACTTTGTACTTACTCAGGGATTAGAAACTTGAGACTTTGATCTGATGTCAGACCTTTTTTTTAATGTTTTGTTTATATTATATGGACAATGAAAAAAGTAGTCATTATTTCTCCTTAAGTAGTTAATTTCATTTAAGAGTTACATGTACTTCGTTGTGAAAACTTATTGAAACAAATTTCCTGGTGGAGAATTCACTTGTACATTTGTATGTGTAATGTACATTGTACTAAAACTGTGTCTTTATCTTATAAATGTGTGCAAACTGAGTACAATTACATGCTTTTACATGGTAAGTGGATGTCATGTGGGTTCATGTGCATTTGTTACTATGTACAAGTACGTCCATGCAGAGGAGTGAACATGTGAACACTGAAGAAAGCCTTACATCAGTGCAATGGTATGTGCCCTGACTGCATCACAAGCAAAGAACAGTTGACACAATACACATTATTGTGTCGGAGTCAGTCAGTCCATGGAGCTACCACCAGTCTCTCTCTAACAACAGTCCCACAATAACAAGGGATGTGTGTACTCTTTATTAGTAACATGTATGTATCCGTGTTGACCCAATTCACCTGACGTCGTCATTACAATAATCTTGCAGGCCTACATGCTTTGTTCTTGAAAGGGCAAGGGCACCAGGGCATTTCCTTCTTGATAAAGAGCGCCTCAATGAGGAAATTGTAAATTTGTATTGGAACATTTTAAGGGCACCAAGGCAATGAGCAGGGGCAGCGGAGGCAATTGCAATTGGTGAAGGTACAATGTAATGTGAGCATGCCTGCAGGCAAGCCTGGAGTTACAAGGCCTCTGTTGCCCCTTGCCCTGGACATGGCCTCGGTGCCCCTTCAAAAGTTTCCCATAGACTTTTAAGATTTTCCGATGGAAGTGCCCTTTGCAAAATGAAAATGGCCTTGCCCTTTCAAAAGATGAAATTCCAGACCTGCATGGCATCCTGTGGCCTCAGTGTAATACCAGGCCGACTACAGGTGTTTTGGGATACTCTCCAGCTGTAAAATCGTGACAGGTCCACATTTGTGAACTTTTACATTTATTACAACTACAAATACATAATATGTATCCACTGAGATGCTTTTTTTTGCAGTAGTCTGAGGAGCATTGTTTTGAACACATTTTTTTTTCACCTGAAAATGTTTCATTTGTGTTTTAAAATCAGGCATGCAACTTTGCAGCTTTTGGTTTCTCAGCTGTGCCATTGAAACTTAAAAAATGGATAAACACAAAAAAGAAAAACACATAAATGCATGCGTACCAAGTAAAATGCTAGATCTGTTTGATGACATGTGTATTTCTAATCTTATTTCCCTCAATACAGGATAGCATTTCAGCCCTGGTCTGTGATGTCAACATCCCAGCTGTGAAAAGGAACAAAAACGTGGAAACGTTTCTGAAGAGATGTAAGTAAAAACAAAACAAGTACTTTAGCACACCCTTTCTCTTTCCAGCCCGGCTGGAAACAACATAACTGTGTGATTGATTGACAAGTCAATTTGACGCATTAAGTTCAATTGAATTCAGTCCTTGAATAGGCCTATCTATTTTATTCCTGCACAGACGGTTATTCAATAGGCCGTAATTTTGACAGCAAGAGGGCGCAATACTAATTCCTTTTTGAAAGTACCAAAATATTTCAAAATTTTCAAAGCAGTTTTTTTACACTGATTACATTGTAAAACTGTCAATAATGAAACCCTAAAAAAATTGTATATTAACTGCTTTACTGTATTAGAAGTCTAATGGCATCTGGTTTACCACACTATTTCTATGGTTTGACCTGCCAATGTAGCCCAAAGGGCGCCCTCTTGCAGTCAAAAATTGGGCCTAATTGCTTGCACTTGATTTCCACAAGAGTAAAAGTGGGCTCGAATTTCAAGGAAATTTCCACTTGACCGCATGGTCTTGCAGCTTCAGAACTTTTACTTGACGAGAAATATTCTTTACGAGTCCTAAAATATCTCTTTATTTTATTATACATGTATTTAGTGAACTTGGAGGAACTTGGGAATTGGAAAGCATGACAATAGACTGATCCATTAAGCCCCTGCCCCTTTATGTGTTGACCAATCATAGCCTTGGCTACTCCACCAAAAATCTGACAAAAGTCCGACACGATAAAGTCCTATTGGAAAATGTAAGCATGCGTGGTTGTACTCACATGCACAACTTATAGCGCCTGTTCATGTTGTGCAGTGTGTCAGTGAAGAGCCGCACATTGTGATGCCCATCTGTCAATGGTGATGTACCCAATGCTGTAATTAGTCAATATGTTTAGGGGGCGAGCTTAATGGATCAGTCTATTATGTATTTGTAATTCTTCAAAAGTACATAAAAATAATGTGTTTTGAAAACACAATACCAGTGGCGCAACCAAGGGGGGTGAGGAACATGCACACCCAATTGATGTCCGTTCCCCTCTCCCGGGTGCCCCCCCCCCCTTTTGAAATCTGGACTTTTGAGATTAAAAATTACTCAGAATAAAATGTTACATTTTACAAGCTTTGATGTACACATGTAGTGATTTCAATAGTTTAAGACCATTTTTCTATTTGCACCCAGACAATGTACATTTGTTTTTCCCTCAATGCCAGGTTATCTTATAAAAATAGAAAACGGTATAACAAAGAGCGCTGAAAAGGGGCTTGTTTAGGGAAGATGCAAACGGGAATCACAGTTTGAATTGGTCGGATTACAATGTGCTTGTGCCCCCTTAGAAGAAAATGGTGCACCCCCTTGTGACCCTTTGTGTACTCCCGAAGAATAATGATTCCAGGAGTTTCGACAGAATAACCCCGTCAGGCTAGACGGGAAAAAAAAAGTTGAAGATTCCCCCGCGGCAACTGGTTAAACATTCGTTAAGGTTTATGCTTATCGACTAACTCAACACACAACCAAACAGACAGTTCAACAGCTTGCTTAACTGTAGATTACCTGAAAGTTTAACCCATTATTAACTCCTTGAAGATGATGGACCGGTGGATGACGTGAAGCTTCACAGACTGTCCGCACTAGACTTCCAAGTCATTAAAGTCATCGGAAGGGGAGCTTTTGGAGAAGTACAAGTGGTAAGAAACATTGTTTTGTGTTTATTTGCAGCTAGTATTTTCTTAGCACGTTTTTTTTGCAAACCAGTTATTTAAAATCCTGCTCAGCCTGTTATTCATTATCCCTATCTTGCCAAAGATAAAAAAAATGCACAATATGGTAATTACAGTTGTATTTCGTTGCATTTCGCAGTCAACTGAAATCCCATAGGGTCCTACTCTGTTGCACTGTGAGCTACATTTAGCATAGTTTTACAGGGCCCTGACATATGTACAATACAAGTGTCTAACGAACTTCAATGCCTATTGGTGCATTTAGCAGGGTTGGCCCAGTGCCAAGGCTGGCGTACACCAGTGTTTGATTTCATGGCTCTGCCTACTGCGTAATTCTTCGCTTACGGCGCACTGTAAAAGCACGTAGCCGTAAGCGCAGACTTGCGCGGTTAGCAGAGCAGTGAAACTGGGCCTTGTTCACTTTACGTAATGCTACAGAATCCCCTGCTGCATTCGGCTGCAATCAGAGGGGGTTTTCATCTCAACTGTGTCGCATTTTGCAGGCCTGGAGTTTCATCTTAGAGAGGGCAAGGTCGTTTTCACTTTGGAAAATCTTAAAAGTCTATGGGATAGTTTCAATTTGAAAATGGACATTCCTCCAGAGACGTGCTGTCCAAGTGAAGAAAATAGAATTTGTGAAGAACCCCCGAATCACCAGTGCTTATATAGATTGCCGAACTCAAAATAAGCTCAAAAAGGTGCCCACAATCCCCAAACATGTAAACAGTTTTTCATTGTTGTTCCATAAAACTGAGAGCTCTTAGTTTGATGAAATTTTCACAGGTTGGTGGGATGGTACACGCGTTTGTTAAAAAACTAGAAGATGGAAATGCATTTACGAAAAAAAAAAAAATCTATTATTATGTTTGTGGTACTTCCTGCTGATAGGATTCAAACTGCCTCTAGCTGCCGGGCAATCTTATTAGTCTAGTTGGTAAGACATCTGCTCTAGAATGGCGGGGGTGGTAGACTCGAATCCCACCCGAGGAATATGTCTGTGTTTTTTTTTTTCACAGGACTCGGAAAAGTACTGAGTAGGCCTATGTAATCACACAACGGTGTATGGGCAAAAACACAAACAATAGAATTTACTCCCAAATCAACGGTGCACATACATGTAGTACATTTAAGCTTTTATTATGAATCATTCTAGTTGATGTTTTTTAAATTGAATTTGTTTTTGGTTATCTTCTGAAACGAAACAAACCCTGCTAGACACGGTGTACCACGGGAGGGGGGGGGGTATCAGGGAAGATCCATTAGCACTTAAGATTGAAATGATCATTATGTTGAGAGGTACATAAACGCAGTCCCTGGTTACGATTCCCACGTCTGGATTTGACGTAAACAGCCGAGGAGGTTGCAATTTAACTCTGCTGGGTATTTCCAGGCTCGCTTTATTTAGTAAAACTCAAGTAAAGGCAAGTGCCAGAGATGTTTTCCAAGATGCTTATCGTGGAGTGTTTTGTTTTTCCCGATTGCTTGGGTTTTGCGTGATGTAAGGAAAGGTCGTAACAAAATTGATAGTGGAGTCTTCTTAAACACACTAAAAAAAAACAAAAAACAGATTGAGATGTAGGTTGTATGCGTAGATTGCACAGTATACAGATGTGTACGAAAACTCTGGCATTATTGCAACAAGGTCATATCTCTGTCTGGTTTAAAGGTCAAATCTTGCACGTTTGAAAATGCGCAGTTTACCCCAAGCAACAAGCTCAAATCTCACGCCACTGTTTGTTTTGGTTCATTATTACGGGCATTTACAATGTAAACATTCTTAGGTCTTTTAACGTCTTTGTGTTGGGCGTTTGTCCATCCATATTTGGTTTTTGTGTATGTTTTCTGTTTTTTATCATCATTTTAATGAATTTTTCTCTATAGAGTTTTTTTTAAAGGTATTTTCATGTGCTTGTATTTTTAACTGAACAAACTTGTTTGGAATTTGCGCTATAAATGAATGAATAATTATTATTATTATTATTGTTATTATTGTAGTTCTGACAAAGACTGTTGCAGTACCAAAAAACCTTATATGAAACAAGGTTGTAACTCATTATGAGACCTTGTTACACGGCCACTAAAAAATTAGTGATAGAGACAACTTTTCAAAACCTTGGTACACTTATTCAGTATCGGTCACTCATTTCATCAAAAACAGCATCTATTTGACTATTTACAAAACCACACTCTCAGTCAGGGTGTGGTGTGATGCAAGATTTTTCCCCAATTGGTTCAATCCAAGCCTTCACTTTCTCCGGCGTTCCTGTTTCGATTTTTCCACAAAATGTGAAATTAAGCGAGACGTCGGTGCTGCGAGGCACGCGCTCTAAATTAATGGTCCCGACCACGGCGGGAGAAATCAGCGTCTGTGGATTGTTGAACTGAATGACGTGATTTAATGGAAACGACTGTGCACGTCCCTTGGAAAGGGGGGAAAATTAGTTCCAGCGCAGATTCCGTGTCGGTGGGTCTACAGTGCAAGTGTGTTTCAAGCTGAGTTAGATACGTTCCCAGATCCAAGTTCAGCAACCGTGCATGACTGCTTTTCTTGAGTAAAGGGCAAACTTTATATAATGGAATGGTTGTGAAGGGCGCAAACATCAAGACCTGGGCCTGATTTCCTCATAGAGCTGCTTAAAAGCAGAAAATATTGCTAAACAATTTCCTGCTTAGCGGAAATGAGCAGGATACCAATCACAAATTGTACATGTAACGTGGTGTTTTGGCTGGTAACTTTATTCTGGTTAGCTAATTTTTTTGTGCCAAGCTACTTGAAATTGTGCCAAGCTACTTGAAATTGTGCCCAGGGCTTATGTTCCATTGAAGTTTCCTTCGGCTTTGAAATGTGCTTTATAAGAATCTATTTTTTTTTATATTATTCTACACATGTACATGTACCTATAAGCATTAATTCTGTTTATGTTCCAGGTCCGAGAAAAAGATTCCCGCAAGGTGTTTGCCTTGAAGCTTCTCAGTAAAATGGAAATGGTAAGCCAGAGCAAAAAGTCAAGTGTTTCTTTTTTTTTTTGTAAATAAATAACACTAAAATAGGAAAAATAGTATTAATAATGATAATAAAACAGTTATAATTGTACTGTGCAAAATTACAGCGAAGTCTCAGTGCACTGTACATGCAAGAAAAAAGGGAAAAATATCTATGCAAGTGCAGAGTGAAATGAGCAAGAACATAACGAACCAAGTACTTTATTGCAACATAAACTGCAGAAAGAACCAGGTTATTACGTACAGTGAAATCATTAGTAATTTGACAAAGAGGTAAGTTTTAACCAGTTGGCGTCGGATGACCTGTTTATACGCAATTGTTTCCCCTGTCTGGAAACGGAAGCTGTCTTACGACGCCAGTTTGTTATTTCGGACCAACGCCACTCCAATGCCGTAGATAACAGCCGATGTTTTGCAATTCACGCTGTGTGAGTTTGACATTTTCTTGGTTGAGAAACAAAACAGACGATCCAACAAGGAGAATCTTTGTTCTCTTGGCATTGTCAAGTCAGGGTTTCTTTGTGCCAGCGGTACCCTCAGAGTAAAATAAGATTCAGGCAATTCCACCTAAAGAATCCTGCCAGGGTGACGGGACAAACCAAAAAAAAAAAAGAATCCTGGTGGGAACTGGTTAAGAGTAGACTTGAACTGTTCAAGGTAGGAACTATCTCTTAATATTATTGGGGAGAAAATTCCAGAGTTCAGGAGATGCAGCCTGAAAGGCCCCTTTGCCCATAAGCTTTGGTAGCAGCTGGGAATGGAGTTAAAGAGATTTTTTGACCTAGAACAAAGATTTCTTGTAGGGTAGTAATAATTTTGGATCAATTCTTGGAGGTATTGAGGAGCCAGACCATGTTTGACCACGTTTGACCAGACCAATTTTGTTACAAGGAGTTTGAACATGATTCCCTGTTTTTCAGGCATGTGATTTCTCAGGATTTTCCCCAAATTCGGCAGTCACCAAGGGGAGAAAGAAATAGTCCACATTGTGTCCAACTTTTTGTATTTCTGATGATGCACAGAGTCTGTAAACCTCCTAAATTGTAACATCTGGGCGGTTCTGGGTCTAGAATAAGGGGGAACCCAGGCCTGCAAGCCATTTTCAAGAATGTTCAAATTTGGCAAATCTTATCCCTGGCTTTACTGACAAGAAGTGCAGACTATACAAAACTATGGAAAATGGGTTTAAATGTGATCGTGAACGAGTCACAAGTCCTAAAGTGTATCGTCTTTGAAATGTCAAGTAATAAACCACAAGGGAAACTGACTGGATGATTACATCGTCGTCTCTTTGCAGCAAGGTCGTAACTCCATTATGAAACAAAGTCGTATCTCGCGTGGTTGCACTCCGTGCAACAACGTCGTATCTCGGCATCCGTTGTCTTTGTGTTTGCATCCGGGTTGTTTTAAGCGAGATACATGTACGACCTCATGTCATTCTAAACTCACATTTCACATAATTTGTTGTCGAGATCTGACGGTATTGCACCGACATGACGACATGCACATGGACATGTACTTGTACTGTAAGGTTAGATGCATGTTGTTATTACATGTATTTGTTGTTGTTTGATTCCAGAATTGATGCTGGGAAAGAAAAAGGGGTTTCACCCTGGTTTGTGACACTTTACTGGCTTATAAAAAATACCTGAGAAATGGTTTTGTTTGTTATTCATATCAATTGTTGCTTTGCCTGGTTGCAGTTTCTGACTCTACGCTGGCACAATAGTTTGAACCTGTGTATGCACCGCGGCTGAACGGCAGGGAAACCGATTGTTTTCATGCATGATAACATCATGAGTGTAATAATGGAAAGTGGCTTTTGGTTTTGTGACTATGGTTAGTCGATTGCGACAGCCTACGTGTTCGTTCGTGAGAAAGTTGCTTCGTATAGTCATGGAAGTAAACAGTGGAGGAGACCCAGTGAGATCATAGGTTTAAGGCCGCATGCCACGGATGTCATGCTACTGGCAGTATAAAAATAACAATGGTTAGAAGGGAAGAGTTATGTAATATGAAATAATCAGCAACCGCCCCCCCCTCCCCCCAAAAACAAAAAACAAACAAACAAACAAACAAACAAACCAAAAAAACAAACAAACAAACAAACAAACAACAAACAAACAAACAAACAGATATAAAGGTGTAATGCTTTGTGGAGTTGTAGTTATGGCAATGCCTTGTGGAATTACTTGTACGTTTACCAGTTTACCTGTGCAGACAACGATTTGACATATCAAAAATGTTTGGAAAACTTCAGCTGCCACACCATGCACATCTTGTGCAGTTGTGATATAAAAAAGAAACCCTCAGAACATTCAATATCATCCATTTATGGTTTTTAACCCTAACTGTCCCAAGTCCATCAAAATCAATTGGCTGAATATGCTTGATTCCGATTGATTCAGTACACTACCAGATTGAAAACATTGGTTGATTTTGATTGAGTTGGTCTTTCAGCAATTTAAAACCACTGGTTGGTTTCTGTAGAGTTGGTCGACTTGGAAGCCTACTGTACCAAACCAGTCAAAATACTCCAAATGTTAGTGATTGATTCTGGTTGATTCAGTACTTCAGCAAAAAAAAGCATTGGTTGATTATGATTGATTCAGTACTGTTGCGTACTTACTGTCTGTCAGTTGATTGATTTTGGCGGACTTGGTATGGTTTCTAGCAAAAACTGCTAGGGAGTAATGGTTAATGACCGATGCACTATGCATTATACAAGCCGACAGTAAGGTGTAGTGTGTTGAATATGTTCACTGTTCACAGTACACAGTTCTGTGCACAGTTGCTCCACCATGCACAACTCTTGGAGGTGAATGGTTTCAAACGATTGGTCAACTCACAGACAAAAGTTACCAAGAATAGGATGCTGTTAATAACTAAAGCGTGTCTTGGTTGAGCGGCTTAGTGCATCGGACTCTAGCTCTGTCGGCTAAGTCATCAGGATGTGGGTTCGAATCCCGGTCATGACACTTGTATCCTTGAGCAAGACACTTGACTATCATTGCTTTAAATAGGGGAAGAGGCAGTTTTGTTTGTCTCGCAATGAATTCATTTATCCCTCCCTGTCCTTAGCTGTGCTGTCAAGAGACTTGCATTTATAACTCTCCATGTCTTGTTTCTGCGCATTGGGGAATGTTTCTACCCTTCAAAAAGTAGCCCACACCTCGAGTGGCCTTTAGGCCTTGTGATGGGCGAATTGCAATAAAAAAAGAAAAACGATGCATTTTTGGTAGTTGCCAATCAAAAATTGTTAAAAACTAATGATGTGAAATCATTCATTGTAGACCTGTAGATATTTGAACGTTGCAAAAAAATCAATTTGTCATATTTCAACAACTTTGATTTTTTATTCAGATAAGACGATCAGATTCGGCGTTTTTCTGGGAAGAGAGAGACATCATGGCCTATGCAGACAGTGAATGGATTGTTCAGGTAGGATCAAATCATTTGTACATGTATATTCTGTACGCAGGCCTCGATCTTAAATGAAAAACAGGGGCAGGCCGTTGCTGGCCAAATCAGAGAAATTGTACAAGGGCATGCTGGCCAAGTTGGTAGTGACAGTGCAATTTTTCTGAAGGGCATGCTGGCCAGCTCGACAGGGCATGAGGCCAATGGCCTCAGTGGCCTCGGTTAAGATCAAGGCCTGTGTACGGGGATCAGGTTGGCTCAGTGGTTTCTTTTCCTGCCTTTCACCTGCGTGGACCCCGGTTCGAATCCCACCTCGGACCCGGAGCCTCGCATGGTGGATTGGGTTTTCAGTCCCTACCTGACTGCGTGGGTTTTCCCCTCATTTCTGGGTTTTCCTCCCACATCTAAAGCTGAATATTTCTTCTCGTTTCCTAATCACCTTATTGTTATTGACGCTTGCGCCGTTGGATGTGTTATGAAATAAATAAACAAATAAATAAATAAATCCATGTACATTGTATGTAGTTCTATGAATGTCAACATTTAATCGTTCAGACTATACAAGAATTTAGCCACTGTTGTGTGTTTCCCCTAGATACACACAGGTTCTCTGTGTTTAGACACAATGGTTATGTCTGCAACACAAAATGTCCTCTGCATGTCCTGTCAGGCCCAACACGTATATCTAACAGTTTTCATACATGCACATGTAAGAATGAACTTTGTTGATGAATCCACCTCCTGTAAATAAAAAAGGAAAACTATCAAATAGAGCACAGAAATCCTTGTTTGTGAACCCCATTGTGTGATCGATATTAGGCCGAACAAAATAATAGTTGTGTTTCCGGTTACCCGACCGTCCCTAGAAAATCACGCCGACCCTACATCTTTTTATTCGTAAAAACGATATAAAATAAAATCTTATGGTGCCGACCCTAAACCTCATTTTTGTGCACATCGTCCTGGATTTCTTCTTCGTTTTTTCCTTTATTTTTTTACTCATTCAAACATGAATGTCGGACACTTCGAACCTTTTCCATTTCGTACCTTGGTCACTTCGATCGTACCACCACGTAATTTCGTGAGCTAGCTCCTACAAAAGTACAAGTCGTTCCAATTCCGTTGGCAAATTCAGTTGTTGTGTTACATGTTCTATCAGTGTGCTTAACTTGCGCAAATTGAAGATATACCTACGCAAATTTAAACATTTACGTGCGCGAATGTGCACAATTTTCAACTTGTGTGATTACTATTTTGCGCGGTTCTGTGACGTGTTTGGGCTCGTCGAAAAAGGAGCGTAGGGGTGTTTCAAAAATTTATAATGCCAATTAATAAGCTAAATCTGCAGATAAAGTTGTAATTTGCAGATGAAGTTGACATTATAATTTCTGAAAGGGTATTTTTGTGTGCGTATTTTCAATTAATTTAGGCTCCATTAATAATGAGGAAAGTGTTTTGGAAAATGTTTGACTTGACGTCACCTCCAAGTCCAATGACAGGAAACTTTTCACAGTTGGGTACCAGGCAATGTAAAACGTTGGTCAACATGAGTGTGTTTTGAAAGCTCACTTGCTATTGGTTGTGAATTTTTTTTGCCCACTTACTGGCCAATCGGGATAACGCACATATTATTGTGGGTCAACACAAGCTTGGTGCCCTGCTTCTGGCTGCAAACACGTGTGATACCACGACGCTTTCGATCGTGACTCGACTGACTGCTCGAGGCCGTGTGTTTCCTCGAAGTATAGACCTTTCCATTGTTGATAAACAAACCGTGCTGGTTGGCATGGACGGCCAAATGTAGCAAAACGTTTAGGTTTTGTTGACAGACGTTGTGACCAAATTCAACATTTTTGCAAACTTTCTATTGAAAGAAAATACATCCCATCATTGGTTGGTTTGTTTCCAACGAATTCAAAACAATTTTTGGATATTTGTGAACTATTTTTACAAACTGTGATTATCTGTTGTTGCTTTGCATTGATGGCTCCCCGTAGTTTCTCCATCTTGGTTGGCAAAAAATTGGGTTGTGACGTTGCAAAAGAAAGGTCTATAGTTTGCAAGGCCGTTTGCAACATGGCGGCACCGGGGACGGGGAGTGTTCGCGTTGACGTGGGATAGATGCTCCCACAAGTTGACCACTACAAACATGATGCGATTGTTACCACTTGAATCAACAATAAACTCTGCATTTACATTAGGACACCCGGACACAGAAGACAAAATACAGGCCTTCGCAAATTTGACATGGTCAGTCTTTAAATTAAGTGCGCAAAAAAAAAAACATTTAGGAACATTAGCCTACCCTAATTTTCGGAGCCATAAAAACTTTAAGAAAAAAAAAAGATATTACCCCCCTACCTACCCTATTCCCATCCACAGTGTAATAGGAAACACAACTATTATTTTGTTCGGCCTTACATGTCGTATTGTCAGGCTGGGATTCATTCATAACCAAGGATCTGATTTGGGAAGTACATGTAAGGTATAAATGTAGATGTGATGCTTCACTATGGCTGACATAGTCTGAGCCGTAGCCATGGAACGGGTTAAATCAGCCAGTCAGGAGGATAATGGGGTGTGTTTGTTTGTTGTTGTTGTTGTAGTTGTTGTTATTTTTTTGGGAGGGGGGGGGGGGGCTTGGGGCTCTCAGTGTGGCTGGTAACTTTAGCCATAGCTATTGATTGGAACAAGCCAGTCGTGATGTTAAATAGGGGGTACATGAATAAGGCAGACTGAGCCTGCAGCCATAGCCATTGAATGGAACAAGCCATATAAGTCAGCCAGTTAATATGTTAATTAGGGAGGAGGGGTTGGGGCTGGGGGTGGGGGATACTTGTACAGCACTTCAACAAGGCTGACAGAGCCTAAGCCACAGTCATTGAATGGAACAAGCCATAGGTTAGCCAGTCATGATGTTAAAATAGGGGAAGGGGTACATGTACTTCATTAAGGCTGAAAGAGCCAGAGCCAGAGCCACAGAGCGGAACAAGTCATACCTCAGCCAGTCAAGATGATAATAAGAGATGACAGATGGCCACTTTGTGGATGGGGCTGTAGGTTTTCTCTCCTCTTGTCACGCCTGCCTAGGCTGTCAGTTGCAATCTTCCTCACAGGTAAATTAAACCATATTTTGCCCAATGGGAAACTGCACAGGGATTTTGTGTTACGCGTATTATATCACGTTCTGCAGGCAAACTGAGTTGCATGTGCTCGGGCATGAGAGTTTATCATTAAAATGTTTATAAAAATGCAAAGTGAAGCTTTTAAAGGCGTTTTAAAAGTATTTTTTCCCAAGTCTGATGGGAGCAGCTTCCATCAATTTATATGTACTTGTGCTAAATGTAGGCAATGGATTCTTCTCCTGAGTCGGTGAAGTCACTGACTTTTCTGAAATGTTGTCATATAGTGGACAAATGAACTGAGATCCTGGTGCAATTTTCTTGACCCTATCCACCATCGGGCGTTTTCTGGGCGCCCTACTAAATGCATCAGAATGCATCATGGTTGAAATGAAAACCCTGCGGCCTGAAGCAAAGTGGATTGAAGATGGGGGGGGGGGGACTCAAATTGCACATGGACATGTCAAGGCCAAGTAGAACCCTGCAAAATGCAACACAGTTGAAATGAAAACCCTGCTAACTGCAGCAAAAAAAAGTTGAAGTTTGGGGGGGGGGGGGAGTCAGATTGCACATGGACATGTCAAGGCCAAGTACTGTACATGTAGAGCCCTGCTAAATGCAGCACACTGCAACAAAGTATGGGATTTGAGGTGACTTAAAAGCAACAACAACAACCACCACCTTTAGTGTTTGGTGTATTTCATTATATTTGGCAGGGATAGGGTTAATATCTTCAAATTCACACAAACGTTGGAACAAATACACACTCTATTGACTTTATTGAGTGTAAACGCTGATTACAGGTTGTATTTTGCAACATCTTTTAATGGCCTCAGGTTTCAACCCCAGCCATTGAGAAAGACTTTGCAATAGTTGAACTGGAAGGTTTGTATTATAGTGCACGTGTTATTTTGGTTGGTAAAGCAGTTTGCAACAGCTACGTAATTCCTCTTTTTCAGGTGGTTAATATGTGCATATTTTATGCATTACACTAATCTGTAGAGGTCTTTCATGGTAGTCTATACCACCTCAGCTACATGTATGGCCGCCCAACGCGCACGCGAAGCGACAATAGCGTGTAGGCCACGCATATGTACCAATCAGCGTGGAGGATTTACAGTGCGTGTGCGTTGACGCACGTGTGCGGCAGCCACAGTTGCAGTGGTGCAAACTACCATAGACAAGCTGCTCAGATTAGTGTATAAATGTATCTTGACAAAATGACAGTCAGCACACATCGACACCTGCAGTACTGCAAACATGACCATTGGTGTACATTATCCTGATTCAAAGACATTACAGGAGGAGCAGTTCCCCCCCTCCAACTGAACCAATACTGTTCCATTGCACGATTCAACAAACGAGTCTATACTAAGATTAAAACTTTGAAAGCTGTTACCACTTTACTTTACATTTTCCCTTTGTGCACCACTCCTAGAAACCCTTGTTAGTATTGTAGCCAGAGTGCAGGGGAAGGGTTGTGGTATGCGTGATAATAAAGAAGTGGCCAGGAAAAGCCCAAGAATATAACTGGGTAGATTTAGACAGCAGATGGCATCCCCCTCCCCCATATACGGCATGTCTCTTTTGTCAGTCACTGGATGTGGCCATCCAGGCATTCATAATCTTTGCCCTAAATATGCACATTCCAACCCATAAAATATTGTCACGTCGTTGGAACAAGCGCCGCATAATGTGACGCTCCCTCAGTGCACAAAGGAACGTTTTCTTTTGCAATGTCGGCAAGGTGCCTTTTTCAAAGAGATCTTTTCCAGGGATATGACTTTGTTGCACTGAATCGCCAGTGGGTGTCGTCATGCAAGTGGCTCTAACCTGTCATAGAGTAGTGAGCGCTTTGAAACGTCCATAGAAAAAAACGAAAATGTTATTCATAATTCGACCAAAACAATACATAGGTAGTGAACAAGAAACAAAAAGTCAAAGTATACTAATAAGTTAGATAATGCTATAAAGTAAAGAAAAAGCAAAGTAAGCTATAAATAACTAAACAACTATTTTTTTATTTTATTTTTTTTAAATCGATTATTTAATCTAAAAATAAATAAACAAGGCAGATAAGAGAGAAAACTTTAGAGGGCCATGCAAAAACAAATAAATATTTAAGTATAACATGAATTAAAATAACGATTAACCGTGAACAACAACAGTTATTTGGGTTAGGGGTCGCAAAAGTAAAAGAAAAGTACTATTAACCGCAGGTACATTATACTGCCCCATATATAACAAGAACAAACTGTTCATCTTGTGTTATTGTTTATGAAGTCCACATTTTTATCTGAAATGCCATTTCAGGAATTCTTTTTGCGTCTTACATGTACATGGTTGTTGTTGTATTTTTTCATAACATTGTCACATAATGTTTACTCTAACGTTTAGAAAAAGCACAGACTTTAAAAGAAATGCTGACCAAACCAAAAATAATACATGTATAATTGAACATATTTAGTAGACCACTGTGCTACAGTTTAACAAATAGTTTTTATAAGCCCATTGCAGTTTTTACTAGAGAGTGTTATGAGATGGGCTAGCACTAAAGTCCAGACCTTTAGTTTGCCCACCAGGCTATACTAGTTAGGAAATGTTTTTTGCCAGCCCATTGCAGTTTTTACTAGACAGTGTTATGAGATGGGCTAGTACTAAAGTCCAGACCTTTTGTTTGCCCACCAGGCTACACTAGTTGGGAAATGTTTTTTGCTAGCCCATTGCAGTTTTTACTAGACAGTGTTATGAGATGGGCTAGCACTAAAGTCCAGACAGTGTTATGAGATGGGCTAGCACTAAAGTCCAGACCTTTAGTTTGCCCACCAGGCTACACTAGTTGTAGCCCATTGTAGTTTTTACTCTGTCTAGTAAAACTGCAATGGGCTAGCAAAAAACATTTCCCATCTAGTATAGCCTGGTGGGCAAACTAAAGGTCTGGACTTTAGTGCTAGCCCATCTCATAACAAGACTGTGTACTGTATACATGCACTGTAGATGGGCAAGCTCTTGAGTGGATATCTCATTAATGTACATGTATGTAATCCAGCTTCGCTTAAATCCAGTGAGTATTATTTAATTATGCTCATCAATTCCGAAGGATAAAAAATCCTTCTGGATTGAATTGACGAGCCTCCTGGTCATCCAAAGTATTTATTAATTTTCTTTTGGAAAGGTTATCTGAAGCGTACAGTGCAGCTGATTAGCCCGTTGGGCTTGTCCTATAATTAGAGCTCTGTATGAGGGTTAGGGTGGTGTAGCGTTACCGTCACTTCACGGGAGGATGTGTTGAGAAGTTTCGTGCTAAGCATGCTGTGGTGTTATGTACAGCTGTCAGGTTTTATATTGCGGGAGTCGCCATCGCACTGTTGTGTTGGACAGTTGGTCACCTCGGACGTACATGTGGGCCTTAAAGCTATAAACGATTTGAAGATATTGAGGTCAGAAGGAGGGAGATTGTTTTAAATGATCGGAGCAAATCAAGAAAGAAACAAAATCAAGACAATTTTAAAAGTTCGATTGGCTGTAGGTACATCGTAGCGAGTGGTGAAATTACAATTGTATGTGGAATTAATTTCAAAAAGAAAACTTTGAACTTTTGTGCAAATTTAGTTTTGACATTTAACGTTGAACCGGTATTTTCGGTTTTATCTGGAGCTCCAGCTTTTATTTAAGGGACAACAATTAATTCAGGAACATTGTTTTAAAAACCCTTACCCACAAGGGTGCCCAATTTTTGACAGCATTTGTGTGATAGACCCTGGCACTGACGTCATAACGCCGCTATCTTAAAGGTAAAGAAATGATGCAATAATCCAAAACATGCGGCGCACAGGATGGGCCAATAAGTAGCCTCCTTTTGACCTCTGGTCGAGGGTGCCCAACTCAAAAGATGTGGCTTGCGTATTTACCAATGCAAATGTGCAATTAAAGCCCCAGCTCAACATTGGTAAACTGACTGTAAATGCTTCCATTCTTTGCACAAATCCAGATACTTGTAATAAAACCAACCTGTGAAAATGTCAGCTCATTTAAAGGTCCCATGATTTAATTTTTTTTATTGGTTGAAAAAGGAAGTATGCCTATCATAGTATGATATTTTTTTTAAAACATTTTTTACATGCCTATTTACCGTAGAAGTAACAATTTTCTAAAATTAGGGGATTGCCGCGCTCCACCCACCCTTCTTCATTAGCATAAAATCTGTGATGTAGACAGTGGACCGGCTGACCAGGGCCATGTGTGTGACAGTAACACACAATGCATTGTTGACCACTCGGCACCAGGGCTGTCTTTGAAATGTTTGACCACAGTCTACGTCACGAATCATTGCGCAATCAAATGACACACATTGTCAGGGCTCAATTAAAGTGTATTAACGCATAACAAACACATCAAAATAGTCAATGTTATGTTTTGTTAATTTCAAACCGTATATTAAGCCACAAAAATGTAATGTGCCAAAAAACCTCTTCATGGGCCCTTTAATTGTTTCATTTGCGAGAATACAGTAAGAATGCATTCAGCAGTTTTGTACGCATTCCTGTATGCGGGTTTTCGTCTCACATGAGACAAAAACTAATTTTGCATCTTAATTCATTTTTTATTTACAAACGATAACACTTCAGGCAAATATATTTCAAGGAAAGTTTTCTGCCATCATTATCTTCATACTATTATGTAAATCTGTGAACATTTATGTTTTTCTTCTTACCAATGTTGAGCTGGGGCTTTAAATTGATGTAGTTATTCAGGAACAATGGGTCCAACAATGTGTATTAATTTCAAAACAAAGACAGTGGACATCAACCTTGGAACAGAATTACAAAGAAAACAAACGCAAATCTTGCTAGATTGAAAAAAAAATATATAATAAGCCAGACACTTTGTAATTGTCATCCCTCATTTGTCATTTGCAATTATTCCAATTTGCAGCTTCACTACGCATTTCAGGATGAGAAGTTTCTGTACATGGTGATGGATTTCATGCCAGGCGGAGATCTCGTGAATCTGATGAGTAATTATGAAATACCGGAGAAGTGGGCGATGTTCTACACTGCGGAGGTTGTACTAGCGCTGGACGCCATTCATTCCATGGGCTTCATTCACAGGTAACGGATTGGGAACCATCGGACATGGTTTTGTTAACTCAGTGTTGATAAGTACTTCTTACTATGGGTTTTAAGAGTTCAGATTGGAGAATATCTCCAGGGCCCATTTTCATAAGACCCAAAACAATTTTTCTTAACAGAATTTAAGGTTACCAGCCAAAAAAACCATGTGACACGCACCATCCTTCGACTGGTTTCCTGCTTAGTTTTGCTTAGCAGAAATGTTTTTAAGCACATTTTCTGCTGAAGCAGCTCTTTGTCTTATTAAATGTTGTGTGTTCTCCAGGGCCCAGTTTCAAAAAGCTGCTTATAAAGCAGAAAATAATGCCCCACAATATTCTGCTAAGCAAAGATGAGCAGGACACCAGTCACAGATGCTACATGTGATATGGTATTTTGGCTGGTAACCATGTTCTGGTAAAGCATAAGTTTGTTGTGCTTAGCTATTTTTTGCAGTTATGCAGCTCTTGAAATTGGGCCCAGGGTTGTTGTTGTACTCTTTGGTCATTTGCAACTAGCTTTGTGTGAGTCAAATGAATGAGTCAAAGGGAAATAATTTAGTGCCCCAGATTGGCAACCTTGTTCCCAGGGGTATTGACCTTTTTCTTTTGGTACCGAGGTTGGCTCGATCAAAACCCCTGGAATTGTGACAAGAAAATCTCCCATAATATGGGAGATTTTAATTAGGCCTGTGGCCTATCCACTCGGCGCGCCGCTCAAATATGGTATCCCGCAAAAGTGGCATCATTAATCATAGAGCAACTGGTCCCCTCTCATTCTTCTTTGATTTGTGACCTGTCTAACTGTATGCAGTTTATGGTGACCGCGTTAAAACGAATCATTTGAATTATGATTGCGTCAAAATGCTTGCATTTTGCAACGCGCAAACTCAGTATTGGTTTTTATAACCAAGTCTTCATAAAGTGCTTATCGGTGTATGGGTAAAACATAAATAATAGTCCTATTCTTTATCTCCGATGCAACTTTAACATCTATTGGAAGTCTTTATTCCGTTTGTCTCTTTTTGATCTTTTAGAGATGTGAAACCGGACAACATGTTGCTTGACGCTAGCGGCCATCTCAAACTCGCCGACTTTGGAACTTGTATGAAAATGGACAGGGTAAGAGGAATCCGCCAATCAGATGCCAATCCAAACGCCTGTTGACCAATCAGAACTGTGAATTAATCGTAATATACTGTCAAAAATTTCAGTTGATTAGATGGTATTAATATTTTGATTACTCACAAATTTCAATCATAAAGTGGATGGAAAAGGTAGGTAACTTTGTCCTCCCGTTAATGATGGAAATTTGAGGGTGATTAATTATTTTTTTGTCAACGAATATCAAATGAATCAGCTCAAATATTTTCAGCATAAGCCTGCATGTCCTTTCACATGTTGAAACACTTTTGGGTGGTTTGTGGTACTTAAAAAAAATCACAACCATTGGGAAAACTCCTAAGGTGACAGATGCATAGTAGTACCCTTTATTGTGTTTCCTGTTAGTTGCCAAATTTTTTCCAGGTGAATTGAATTTATTTTGATTTAGTAAGATATATCTGACCATCAACAGATAATGCGTGTCGTGGCCGAGCGGATAAGAAAGCCGGATTCAGGCTCTGGTGTTTCTGATTAGCAGAGTGTGGGTTCGAGTCCCGTTCGTGACACTTGTGTCCTTAATCAAGAGGCTTAACCATTATTGCTGCGTCCTTCAGATGGGATGTACAGTGTAAAGCCGTTGGTCTCGTGTGTTGTGTAATGCACATAAAAGAACCCAGTGACACTTATTGCAAAGAGAAGGGGTTCGCCCCGATGTTCCTGGTTTGATCGGCTGCAGATTGCGCCACAGCACCTTGTAAACCCTTCCATAGTAAGGGAAGAGGCAGTTATGTTTGTTCGCAACAGATTCATTTACCCCTCCCTGTTCTTAGCTGTGCTGTGAAGAGACTTGCATTTATATCTCGCCATGTCTTGTTTCTGCGCATTGGGGCAGGTTTTATCCCTTCACAATGTAGCCCACACCTCGAGTGGCCTTTGGGCCTTGTGATGGGCGAATCGCAAAAAAAAAAAAAAAAAAAAAAAAAAAATTAACAAGTGTTCATACAAGTTTACAAGGTCACTGTAGATGAATGAAAAATACATAAATGTTTTGTGTGAATCATAAATGTGGTGATAGATTATACTTCATAACTGTCATAAATTGCATAATCATCCATTTGGGATGACATGGCAAAGCAGGTTCAAACACGCACCTGTTTCTGTCCCCTGTGCACTCAATTAATGTCCACTTTTACTCACAGAAGCTTCCGGTGTCTGAAGAGTAATTTTTGGATGATGATATTCAATATTTCAGATATGAATTTATAGCTTGGAGCAATGTTGTGCTTTAATAGACGTTAGTTTTTGCATCGGGGATAAAGAATATTGTTTTTTTACCCATACACCGATGTATGTTAAGCAGTGTATACTCTGTACTTTCCCGAGTCCTGTGAAAACAACATACATCGGTGTATGGGTAAAAACACAAATAGTGTTGTGTTTCTCAAATTCAAATTTCATAACCCCCCCCCCCCCCCTTACTTAAAAAAGGAAAGGAAAAGAATAAAAATGATAAGAAGAAAACAGGTTGAAATTTGCATTATCTTGATTAATTATGATGTATCATTTGGCCATAAAAATACATATTGTAGATTGGTCAAAGGAAATGTTCTGAGTTTTTCATGCCGAAAATTTCATCTTTGAGAGGGCAAGGCCATTTTCATTTTGCAGCTAGGGCACTTCCACTGGGAAAGTCTTTGGTAAACTTTTGGTAAGGGGCACCAAGGCCAAGACCAGGACAACATGCCATAGCCTCTTTGGCTTCCATGGCCTCTGTGTACATGTACTATTGTATATGGAGGCCATGGAGTTTTTTTCGAGCGTAAAGTGAATTTAATTAAGTTTACAGTGGATGGCCTTAATATTTCTGTCGGTAAACTAAACATCCTGAAGGCCCTCGACGTTACGTGCTTCATTTATAGACCTTGTCACCTTGTTTACAAAAAGAGTGACCTTGTTTGTACACTCCGGGGCATTTCTTGGCAGGCAAGATAGTTAACTGGTCGTGTGAAAAAGAAGTTATATTTTGTTATCATAGTTACCACATAAATTCCAAGAAGTAAAAAAGTGTTAAGATGTGCCTCCTTTCTCAATTTTTTTTTCTTCAAAAATTTATAGCTCAGTTGTTTTTTTCTGTAAGGTATGCAAAGATTCGTTAAATATGAAACCTGTTCCTTTACATACATGTAGCACTATGTAACGGTTTACAAGGTTCTGTGACGTAATCTGCAGCTGGTCAAACAAGGAACACCGGGGCGAACCCTCTTCTCTTTGCGATAAGTGCACTGGGTTCTTTTAGATGCATTACACAATGGGACATATGGCTTTACGTCCCATCCGAAGGAGGCAGCAATAATGGTTAAGTGTCTTGCTGAAGGACACACGTCTCATGACGGGGACACGATCCCACACTCTGCTGATCAGAAACACCAGAGCTTGAGTCCGGCGTTCTTATCCGCTCGGCCACGACACACCACTAGGCTTCCAGCAAGGTTTCAGTAATAAGATTGTCCGAGTTGCTCATGAAAAACATTTAACATGACGTCCAAAAGCAAATCCAATTGTCCGAACAGACACCAGAAGCACCCTGTGGTTATTCGATCATGATGATCGCCGTCTATTAGTCGCTAAATTATAAGTTAACATTATTTGTTCCAAGCCTGTGATTTGTCATGATTTGTTTTCCTGATTTTGATATTTCTCACTGCTTCTCTGGGCAATTTTGCCATTACAGAGATAAAAGACTGGGACCTTATTATGATCAAACCATTAGATTTGAAATGTACATGTAGTAGAGAATCTGTTACACATCTAAAATGTGGACCTTTCTTTTGCAACATCACAGCTCGAATTTTAGGCCAACCAAGATGGAGAAACAACGGAGAGCCGTCAATGCAAAGCAAAAGCAGATAATCACAGTTTGCAAAAGTTTCAAACAAATATGCAAAAATGGTTAAGAATTTGTTGGAAACAAACCCACCAATAATAGGGTGTAGTTTCTTTAACATGTTTAAATAGAAAGTTTGCAAAAATGTTGAATTTGGTCACAACGTCTGTCAACAAGACTTGAATGTTTTGCTACATTTGGCCATCCATGCCAACCAGCGCGGTTTGTTTATCAACAATAGAAAGGTCTACATCGTCTTGTAAGCTCAGTGAAACTCCATCTCCCGACCAAAAGGAAACTGTTCATTTTGATTTGTCAAGTAATCTCAGCTTTAACTACTGGTGTTTGGTCCTTAGGATGGTATGGTGAGGTCAGATACGGCTGTAGGGACACCGGACTACATCTCCCCAGAGGTGCTCAAGTCTCAAGCTGGTGATGGATACTATGGAAGGGAATGTGACTGGTGGTCAGTTGGTGTCTTTCTCTATGAGATGCTTGTCGGTCAGTATATCATTTTTGAGATCTATGCAAAACCCTTATTAAAGTCCTCAAGTTTCGACCCCAAGAGAGTCTTTCTCAAAGGCTAACAATATTTATTAGAGATTTATGTCGACTCTTCTGTATCACAGTCATAAAGTTCTATATAAGAACTAGAGGGCGTACAAAACCAAGCCATACGGCCCGCCATTAAGCATTTTTGCACATTGAGAAAATGACGTTGACCAATCATGTTACACTGTTCACTCATCAGTTTACACAGCGAACATTTTCTAAGGGGACATTCGTATGCAATTGACCCCCTAGGGGTTTCCGCCCATGGTGGGTCAGCGGAGTTCCATGTGTGACATCGCGAATGCTCCCTCTAGTTCTCATCTATAACTCTATGGTCACAGCGCAGTTTTGTGCAGTAGTTTTTAGTCTACTATTTTCAGGGGCCGAGAAATTTCAGACGTGTGTCCCTTGAAGACAAACTACTCCAAATATTCAATTGATTTGTGGTGTTGTTAACCAACAGGTGATACCCCATTCTATGCCGACTCTCTCGTGGGAACGTACGGCAAGATCATGGATCATAAGAATTCACTGGTTTTTCCTGATGACGTCTCCCCAAACGCTAAGGATCTCATCTCAGGCTTCCTCACAGACAGGTCCGTTTTTATGTTTTCTCGCTAAAAATATTTCAGTTTTCTTTTCAAAAGCTTGGTGAATGGAGTGTGGGTTGGAGTATTGTAGTGTTTCGTGGCTGAGCTATTTAGTGCATCGAACTCAAGTTCTGGTGGCTAAGTCATCAGGATGTGGGTTCGAATCCCGGTCATGACACTTGTGTCCTTGAGCAAGACACTTAACTATAACTGCTTCAAATAGGGGTAGAGGCAGTTATGTTTGTTTTGCAATGGATTCATTTACCGCTCTCTGTTCTTAGCTGTGCAGTGAAGAGACTTGCGTTTATATCTCGCCTTGTCTTGTTTCTGCGCATTGGGGCAGGTTTCTAAAGTAGCCCACACCTCGAGTGGCCTTTGGGCCTTGTGATGGGAAAAATGCATTTAAAAATAAAATTAAATAAAAAAAATTATTACGCCAATTAATCACTGGGCATGCTCAGTGGTCTATTGGTTATAAAGACATCTTCTTTGGGTTCAAATCCTATCTGAATGGCTGAGATTTGTTTTTTTGCTATGCTGGAATCGAAAAGCACCGAGTATACATTGCTTATCGCACATCAGATCTGGGATAAAATCAAAATTATTCAGGCCTCTATGCTTCGTTCTTGAAAGGGCAAGGGCACCAAGGCATTGTCTCCTTGGTAAAGGGCACCTCTATGAGGAAACTAAATTTCTATTTGAACATTTCAAGGGCACCAAGGCAATGACCAGGGGCAATGGAGGCAATTGCTTTCGCTGCCTCTGTGAAGTGTCAGGCCAGAGTATTTTTTGTTCTCTTAAGTGCCTTATTTGGGACTGGTTGCACAACTTCTGTGCACAACATGTATAGAAGAAAATAGATATGTTGCAGATAAAGTTTGACTTAAATATGACGTTTTTCATTTGCTCATTTGCAGAGAGAATCGACTTGGAAGAAAAGGAATATCTGAGATCAAGAAACATCCGTTCTTCAATGCTAAGAATGATATGTGGACATTCAACAACATCAGACAGAGTAAGTCTGGTGAAGCTATTCTTATCGCTCAGCCCTTTCCCTTGTGAAATCTGCTCGTGCAGAAACAAGAGCTTCTCATGGGCTATAGTTGTAGCCTTTCATCAAGGCCTTCATGGCTTAGACAGCTAAGTAGCCGCGAAGACCGATACTAGTCAGTGTGCCCGATCAAGGGGCCTTTCCCAACTTGATTTTGCATTTTTTGGGTGTTGAATTATTCATGAAGTTTCAAACATAAATTATTCATAATTTTTACCCAAATCAGAACAGCGCTGAGAGGTTAGCCAATCACAATGCGGATGAGGTTAATACATGCTGACCCCATCACTTCTGATTGGCTGGGAACTTTGCTTCCCTGTTAGGATAGAAAAAATCAAAAAAATGAAGAAAAACATTAGACATTTCTGACAAGTTGGAAAAGGTCCTCGTGGCTTCTCCACTCGTGGTTTTGCGCTGACTTGGTCTTCGCTGCAGTGGCTTCGCGGCTACACAGATGTCTAAGCCACGAAGGCCTAGACGAAAGGCTACTCTAGTCGAGGAGCTGACCCATCAAAGTCACTTGCACTGAAGTCTTTTAGACTCGGGTAACAAACCTGGCCCTTTGCATAAAAATGATGGGTTAGCTGTGCTGTGCTAAGTCTAGTCAAGTTCGGGCAAAACCAGGCATTGCGTTTTGGAGCATGTGAGGTAGTCATGTAATATGAAAAGAGTGTTACCCCACACCTAAGTAAATGTAGGCACTTTCAACCACACAATCCAGTCTAATCTTGCATTGTAGAGCACCTTCAGTGGGAGACCTTTGAGACGCTGGCGGCAGCAGACAAAACGGTCCTTTTTGACAGTTCTGAGCCTGTGCACACATGCTCAGCATTGTGCGCGTAGTTCTGAGCATGCGTACTATTTGCTGAGAACTGTGAAAAAAGGAACGTCCAAAAGTCTCCCATGGACCTTATGCACATGACGTCATTTGAGTAGGGCGCCTTCAGCTAGAGGTCTGAAGAGGGTTGCTCATTGGACCATCCTCTGGACCATCCATTGTTACGTCATCGTTTTACCTCCAAGATGGCGGCGTGATGATATCAATGCATGAGATCTATTAAGTGACATTCTCTGGGACTTCAGTAACAAAATATTTCATCCCCCCTCTTTTTCTTCTGTTTAGCTGTACCACCAGTAGTGCCTGAGTTATCCAGTGATGTGGATACCAGTAACTTTGATGAAATAGAACCAGAGGAAAGACAAAATGAAGATTTTGCATCACCCAAGGCCTTCGCTGGCAACAACTTACCTTTCATTGGCTTTACCTACAACAGGACTAACAAGTAAGCTTGCGTATAACCCTCTTACTGTCTGACTGCTCAGTATCATCCACTGTGGTTTTGAATGACAGATGAACTATGCCAACTGCATTATGATATCATGTGGTGAATGCATCTACGCAGCACACAGTCAACCCTCCTACTGTTTGACCATTTGATCCTGTCCATTGTCGTTTTGAATGAGAGATTTACTCTGCCAGCCTTGCAACATGATAATAAGTGGTGAATGCATCTACACGGTGCACAGTCAACCCTCCTACTGTTTGACCATTTAATTCCGTCCACTGTGGTTTTGAATGAGAGGATTCACTATGCCAGCCTTGAAATATGATATCATGTGGTGAATGCATACACAGTACACAGTCGACCCTCCTACTATCTGACCCTTCAATAACTTTCAGTCAATGTAATTCATATTCTTCAGGTTTTTGCTTTGCGCCTGGAGCACTTCTTGTAGGAGCTCTCCACATTTCAAATTCACATTATTATTATCCTATATGCCTATTGATTAAAACATGTTATTTATTTTTTTTTTCATTCACAGACTTTTCAGTACACGAAATGGGAGCGATAAGGCAAGTCCTAGAACTCTCAAATTCGTCAAATCAAAGCATAGCAGCATAAAAGCATTTAGTGTACCTTTCAACGAGTTGTTCTTTCTTTGTGTGCTGATTTCATTCATTCTTGTAGAGATTATTGCAATCTTGTAGAGTTTGAACTGTCTGCATGCTTGACTACTTCTTACTAAATGTCAGTCTCTTTGAAAAAGCATTGTTTTACCTGCAAGGGAACAGCGTGCAGGAATATTAAGCAGTTTGCATTATGCCACATCTATTCCCTTGTTGAAGTTTTTAGATGCTAAATCCCGAATCAAATTCAACATCCTCTGGCTCATTTGGTAGTCCATCAACTCCAAAGGCCCACCTTAACCTCTCTCTAGCCTCTTATCATTCTATCACTGTGATCCACTCACCATGGACACCACTACCTGCTCTAAATCTGTTGGATGGGGTTGCCTTCGGCTATATTGGCCCCTGCCTTCGGAACAATCTCCCATATAACATCAGATCTTCAACTTCAGAAGCTACATTCAAAAAATTGCTCAAAACTGAACTGTATTGAGTCTCACTTTTATTACATCTTGACAGTGCCTTGATCTAGTCACTAGGAGTTGTACACATTTGTGTAGATTGTAGACTAACGGTCATTTAGACATTTACAGTGTAGAAAAACAGACTAACTTTAATTTTAATATTAGTGATTGTGTTCTTGTTCTTTTTATCCATCTATGGTTTCGCTTGATCGGGATCAACCTCACTCTGGTGTGAACTTTGACCTTTGGTTTCACCTAACACTAGCATGATGTGAGTTATTAAAAAAAAAGTTTTTTTCTTCTGTGTAGGTTGACGTAATTATTACCCCATTTTCTTAAGGTTTTCCATCGTAATGTTTTATTTTAGTAGATTTAAAAAAAAAAATTTTTTGTTGAACATTTGTCTGGAGAATGGTACTGGTATGGAATATGTCATCTGTAATTGTTTAGATTAGAACTAACCATTTATTAAAAACCAAAACTCACAATCTCCAATCATTTCATTTGTGTTAGTTTGCATTTTCATAATAGATAACAAAGGAGCAGAACGAAACAAATGTAGAAATAAAAGCTATTATGCATGTACATTAAGGCAAAAAAAAAAAAAAAAAAAACGCTCAGCATCATAGTGTTTAAAAAAATCTAAGCAGCTTTTGCCCCCGAACGCTCAGCCTTCTTGTCTGTGTGGGTCGTCTCGCTGGGATCTCTCTCTGTCTCTCCTCTTTCCTTTTTGTAAGTTTGAAGACTTGAAAGTAGCAGAAAATTCAACAAAACAAATTCAACACTAGCAGAGTATCGGATCTGAAATGCTTTTATACTGGCAACATTTAAAAAAAAAAAAAAAAAAAGGTAAAAAGGAAACTTAAAATTCATAAATTTAAATTATGACCACCTGCTGGTGATCAAATTTAAACAACAAAGTTGGAAGTAAAAGGTACATTGTCATTCTTGTTTTGGGCCATACACAAGGACAGTGTTGACGAGCAGAAAATTTCTCACATTTGCTTTCTTAAAAACCTTTTTTTTTTTTGACAAACAATTTTTTTTTTAAGTATCAATTTGTTGACCAAAATTTTGAACTGAGCAGGCATGCAAGTTTTCAGCTTTTCAGTTGATTGTCTCATTTTTGGTTTCTCAGCTGTGCCATTGAAAACAGACAAACACAGAACGAAGTCTCGCGGTGCCTGGCACTTTCAGGTTTTTTTTGGGGGGGACAGACTTTTGTTGCATGCCTGACTAAGAAGTATTCCCTTAAAATTTTCAACGGCGACTCAGAATGCGCGATGAACAGGAACAGTAAATGTTAGTATGCTAAAGACACAGAGTGCTGTGATCTGCCGTTGTTGCATTTGTCAACCGCTGTTTGAATACAACACGACTGTTTGTTGACATGCAATTTCTCCCTCAAATCAAATATTAACAATGAGATTTTTTGTGTTGTTCAGGGCCCGGGACCATCATCATCGGTAAGTTTTCATAGTTTTTTGTCTGTTTGGGTTCTTGTCATGCCATTAAAGGCAGGGTATACCTTTGCTAATTACTCCACAATTTAATGACCATAAAAGCTTACTTAGTAAGAAGCACTGGAGAGCTGTTGATAGTATAAAACACTGTGAGAAATATAGGTTTTGAGACATTGCCTGGTAAGGTATCAATGTACATTTGGTTTGCGGTAACCATGGTAAGACCATGTGATTATATCTGTTTTGCTATATATACAGTAGATTGTTCTTGTGAGAACTTGTCCCTTTATTATTCTACTACCGCGGAGTAGATTTCGGAATTCGGGGGGACAACTTTGTTCTGTTCATTGTCGCTTTATAGTCTGTCATTGAAGATGTTTTTTGACCGTTTTCCATGCCTTCTTTTTTTGGTTTTATTATTGAACATAATGTAAGACAAATCTAAATCTATGATAGATGTTAATTTTTGCATCGGGGAGAGGAATATTATTTGTAATTTTTACCCATTCATTGATTGTCTCCATGCCTTTATTTAAATGTATACTATTTTGACTAATTTGGAACATGTAATATATAACAGACTTTTGGAATGCAATTCCTCATCGTTAGACAATGCCCTTTTTTTGCTGTAAGGCAATACCTTCTATTGTTTCCTTCTTGCTAGACAATACATTCTATTGTTTCCTTGTAACCTAATGTAGACCAGGTAACCTGTGACATCACAGGCTTACAAAAGAGCAACAGAGACTGGACTTCCTGGACTTCCTGTGTCCCATTTCATGGGAACAGACTGTGCAAGTCTAACTTCCGGGACTATTGTGGTCCCAACCTTATGGAGTTTTACGTGGGCGAGATTGCTTTTACGTGGGCAAGATGTGATTTGATTAACAAAATTTAGTCTTTGTTCGACTTGTTTTCTCGTTTCCGATTCATGTGAGACTTGCACAGTCTGCTGCGCCAACAATTTGTATCATTCAATTCAAAAAAAGGCACATCTCAAAAATTGTTCAGCTGAGTGTTACTGTTATTGTGACAGTATTTAATTTGATGTGTCAATTAATTGTGATACAAAATGTCAAATATCTCCCGTGACTAGTGTAGTATCTTGCCTGCCGGGAAATGCCCTGGAATTTTCATGTTCAGTCTTTTTGTAAACAAGGTCACACGGTCTGAATAAACTGTTGCTAGTAAACTTGCGGGTACAGCCATACGTTTAATTCTCTTTTGGGAGGAGTGTTGGCTCTTAAAAGTAGCGGGAGTGGTCTCGACATTTCGATCAGTTTGCTCTGACACATGGTTGTACCCGCAAGTTTACTAGTAATAGTTTATTCTTACTTTCCTACACCATGCAAAGCTTCCAAAATCAGTCACGTGGTCTGTTGTTTTGTTTTCTTTGAAGAAATCAGTTATTGTTTCTTGTAGAGCAATACATTATGCCCCCCCCCCCCAATTGTAGGTAAAGTCTTTTATTGTTTTAAAATATTTACATCTATTGTTGGTTTTTTTTAGACAATGCCTTCTATTGTTTCTCTCATTGTTTGCAGAAAGAGGTTGGTCGTCTCCAGGCCAAGATACAGGAGCTTGAGAAGTTTCTAGATCAGGAGAAACAAACCAAGGAGTCTATTGACTACAAGTATAGACACAGCTGCTCTAAAGTGGATAAACTAAACAGACAGCTGTTCAGAGAGGTAATTTACTAGGCATATGATGTCTCGTTTTTTTTTTCATGATTTCAGGATTTTGTCGAAATCTCCTTGAGCCTTTTAAAAATGTTTTCAAGAGAAAGAAAGCAGTCACCAAAGGCGAAAAGAGATAAACCTGTAGTTTTGTATGTATGATGCACAGAGTCTGCAAACCTCTTGAACTGTAACATCTGAGAGGTTCGGGGTCTAGCATAAGGGGGAACTCAGGCTCCCAAAGCCATTGTTAGGAATGTTTAAAATCGCCAAATCTCATCCCTGAATTTACGTTCACCCTGGGCGGGGAAAACGAGGGGACGGCGGCACAGTGCGAAAGGAGCAAATTCATTGTTTAGAAAGACCCACTAGGCTGTATTTTTGATAGCAAAAGGGCGCAATGCTAATTCCATTTTAAAAGTAAAAAGTGCAAATTTTCCAAACAAATATCTTACACTGATTACATTGTAAACACTGTCAATGAAAAACCCTGAAAAGTTGTATATTAACTGCTTTATTAGAAGTCTAATTGCATCTGGTTTACCACACTATTTCTATGGTTTGAACCCCCAATCTACCCTCATGCAGTAAAAAATAACACCCATTGTTATACAACTTTGTTTTCATTGAAGACAGTCAAAACATACAGATCCAAACAGAGAGTCTTTTAGCAGCAGAACCGTAAGAACTAATTGGAGAGATTATTTCAGTCATGCTATTGCAAGCCCTGAGTTTGTATTCCGAACATTCCAAGTTTCAAATCTTACTAGTGATTGTCAGAATAGACTGTTTAAATATTGTGGGTGTTCAAACATTTGGACGCGTTAAATTGCGCGATTTCTTTTCCTTCACATGAAAACTTGCACACAAGGTTCCCTAAAGGTTCCCGAAAGTTTGATCACATGCAAGACTAGCACAACAGTCTATAAAGATAACGTGTGTATGTGTTGTGACCTAGCGGATAAGAACTCCGGACTCAAGCTCTGGTGTTTCTGATCAGCAGAGTGTGGGTTCGAGTCCCCATCGTGTCACTTGTGTCCTTAAGCAAGAGACTTGACCATTATTGCTGCGTCCTTAGGATGGGACGTAAAGCCGTAGGTCCCGTGTGTTGTGTAATGCACGTGAAAGAACCCAGTACACTTACCGCAAAGAGAAGGAGTTCGCCCCGGTGTTTCTGGTTTGATTGGCTGCAGGTAGCGCCACAGCATCTTGTAAAACCGTCACATGGTGCAATGTAAAAGAAAAAGGTCTCATACTTCAAATCGTAACTCCGCATACCTTGCAGGAAAAAATACTGAGCGCTTTAAGGCCATCAGGTTTCGATGAAGAGTTGCGTATTATTATTATTAGCTACTCCGGGCCGGACAACCTAAACGCAGTTCCCTAGAGAGGTAGACTTTCTTTTACCCTGTTACAATTGGGATACTCTCCTGCCCGAATGGCTCGTGCCACAAAATTCCACTGGAGACTGTCGAGACCGAGTCCACCGGACACAAGCCACAGGATTTCCGGATAATACCAGCCGTACGTGCAGAAGAAAAACCATGCACCCAATGCTAGCCTGGAAGGTATGGTACTTTGTAGCAGTCTGTGGTACCAGTGTATCAGGTAAATGGCAAAGGTGAGGGGATCTAACTTAACTTGTTTCAGAAGCAGCCGAGCAGTTTGGAAACTCAGGACCTTCCTTTTTGACAGGATAGTGACAAACAGTGAATTGAATCACTAAAAGAATATCAAACTGAAGAGGACTTTTGTTTTTGTTTTTTTCAGGAGGATGAAAGGAGACGTCTTGAAGAGAAACAAATGCATCAGGAGAGACTGATTGCAGAGCAGAAACATGAACAGAAGGAGGTAAAGGTCTTGAAAACACGGGGCGTACAAACTTGAGAAGGTTCATTTTTCGGTTCATTCACATTGTTGACAAAATGATTCTTGTTTTTTTTTTCCCACATAAATCAACATCAGTTTTGTCCCTTTTGGGTGAACAAAGAAAAATTGAAGAGAGCAGGATTTGAACCTGTGACCTCCGGATTAAATACCAACTGGGCTACCTAGCCCTGTGATGACCCGCTCGCTATTTTCTCAATATGGCCGTGTCCGAATCAAGCGACTTCGGCTACGGCTATGGCTGCTGGCTGAAACGACAACATTAAAGAATAGGAATCCTTGGCGTTCCGGCCATAGCCACTGCCGAAGCCATTCATTCGGACATGGCCTATCTTTGTTCGGGGTTGTGAGTCAGAAGCCATTCAAGCTGAAACTGCCGTATTACTAGGGATCCAATTGATATATCAACATCTCTTTTCCCTCGGCAGACGCTGAGAAAATTGGAGTACGAGGGTGAGCGCAACCGTCAGCTGGAGTCCCAAGTGAAGAACATCACGCAGTACGAGAGTAAAATCCGTGAGCTGATGGCCAATCAGGATAAGATCACCATGCAGGAGAGGCAGATTGACAATCTCCACAAGCAGATGCACGGTGATGCTGACACGTTGTCCAAGCTCAAGAAGCAACTGGCTGATCAACAGAAGGTGGGTGATGTTTAGAGACAGTGGCTTGTACCAAAATGCCCAGAGCAGCCACAAGTGGCTTGTACCCAAATGCCTGTAGCAGCCACAAGTGGCTTGTACCAAAATGCCCATAGCAGCCGCAAGTGGCTTCAAGTATCAAAATGCCCATTGCTGCCACAAGTGGCTTGTTCTTAAGTGCCCAAAGCAGCCCTCAAGTGGCTTGTACCAAAAAACCCATAGCAGCCACAAGTGGCTTGTACCAAAGTGCTCATAGCGGCCACCGGATGAACAGGAAAACGAGAAGAAATGTTCAGTTTTAGAAAGCCCCAATGGGGAAAACCCACGCAATCAGGTGGGAATTAAAACAACAATCCACATGCCATGCTTCGGTCTTAGGTGGGACTCGAACCGGGGTCCACAAAATTGAAAGAAAGGGAAAGAAAACCACTGAGCCGACCTGATCCCCCAAATGAACAAACCTACAAATGAAACAAAGTTTGACAAGAAATTCAAATCTCTTTGGGAAACTTTTTTTTTCTTTCAGAGTAATTCACTATTGGAGCAGGACGTCCGTGACACCAAAGACAAATATAATCAGATCCTAGAGACGAAACAGTCCCTGGACCGAGAGATTATCTCCCTGCAGAACCTTCTTGAGGAAGAGAGGAGTGGGCGGGGAAGACTGGAAGACATGAAGGCAGAAGTTGAACGTATGTCTCAATAATTGCTCCTTCGTTACAGAGCAACAAATGTTTAAGCCCAGAAATGGTTCTTAAAGAAGTTAGATTTGTGAAGAGTGGTTCCCCCCCCCCCCCGAAAACCCACCAAAACTGATTTTAAATGGATCATCTTGAATAGATATTAAATTTCAATAAAGAATATTGTTTGTGTTTTAAGAAATACACCGATGCGTGTCAAGCACTGTATACTCAGTACTCTCCCGAGTTCTGTGAGAAAAAAAACCCCGGTATTTTACTCGGTGGGATTCAAACCCACAACTTTGCCATTCTACAGCAAATGTCTTACCACTAGACCACCGAGCTTGCCCGGAAGCTAGAGGCAGTTCAGATCCTCTTAGCCTTTTTGAGGTATGGCAGACACTATAGGAGTACACTGGTTGGTTTGGGAGTACACAGACAAATTTACCCAAACCAAATAATGCCTCAGTAATGTGAACATCATGTCTCAAAATGGCTTATTTTCACCACTGTTGTTTGTGAAACTTGGATATTGAGAATTACATGGCTGAAACCCTTTTTTTTTGTCACATGTCATTAAAATCATTTATCTCAATTTATTGAGAAATAAGCTAAAGATTTTGTACCTGTCGAGAGGAGGAGGGGCAAGCTTAAAACCATTGTATGTAATTAATATGGAACAGACAGTTGATGTCAATGACTGTATGTTACCCTGCATGCGCCCTTGTGTTTATACAGTGTAGAGCGACTACCAAAATGGCAAGCGTGGCAGACAGTAGCCCGATGCGACGTTGGTGCAAGGTCCCTTATGGGAGGGTTTTGAAGGCATAGACCTTTCTATTGTTGATAAACAAACCGGCATGGAAGGCCAAATGTAGCAAAACATTTAAGTCTTGTTGACAGACGTTGTGACCAAATTCAACATTTTTGCAATATTTCCTTCTAAAGAAAATGCATCCCATTATTGGTTGGTTTGTTTCCGAAAAACTCGAAACGATTTTTAATATTTGTTTACAAACTGTGATTATCTGTTGTTGCTTTGCATTGATGGCTCCCTGCAGTTTCTCCATCTTGGTTGGCAAAAGACTCGGGCTGTGACATTGCAAAAGTATATATTGCTATGTAGCAGTTTAGACCTTTATCATGGTGCGGCCATCTTGATTTTCTCCCATTCAAACCAATGTAACCAAGACGAGGCTGGAAGGGCAAATAGTCTGGTTCCTTTTTGAACAATGAATATTTGCATGTATTACTGTTATTGGATACAGGGAACATGTCCAAGATGGTTGCAGCATGATAAAGGTCTATTAGAGCTGTAGACGTTGATGGTGTGTTATAAATTGGATTGATTTCCCTGTAGGTCGTAACACCAACCTGACAGCCGATGTATTCCGTCTGAAGAAAGATGAGAGTCGTGCAATCGCTGAGCAGCAGCGACAGCAAGAACAGATCATCACGTTGGAACAGGTACGCTAGTGAAACTGGCTGAAACATACCCTTTGACAAGACCAAGACCCTTGTTCATAAAGCCGACAATTAAGCAGAACAATAATTATCGTCGTTTTTTGGGGGGTGACCCTACAGTGATGTGTGGTAAGCACAGGCCTGATTGCTTCGTTCTTGAAAGGGCACCAAGGCATTTTCTCCTTGGTAAAGGGCACCTGTATGAGGAAAATGTAAAATTTCTATTGGAACATTTCAAGGGCACCAAGGCATTGACCAGGGGCAACGGAGACAATGGGAGACTTGTGAGACGCTGGCGGCGGCAGACACAACGGTCTTTTTTGACAGTTCTGAGCGTGCGTGCACATGCTGAGTTCTGCGTGCGTAGTTCAGAGCATGCATACTACTGGTAAGAACTGTGAAAAAGGACTGTCCAAAAGTCTCCCATTGCTTCCCTTGCCTCCATGAAGTATCAGGCATGAAAGCACTATATACTCAGTGCTTTTGGAGTACTACGGACAAAAAAACAAAATCCACAAGAACAGACCGATCCATTAAGCCCCGCCCCCATACGTGTTGACCAATCACAGCCTTGGCTAGCCACCGAAACTCTGACACGATACAAACCCTGACGATCGCAAATCTGACTTACAGCTGAAGCAAACTTTCCCTCCTTTTTTTGTTTTGTTCAGACCAAAGCTAGTCTCGAGTTTGATCTTGAGTCGCTCAAGAGTGAACTGAGAGAGCTGGAGCATCGTGTGGAGACTGCCACAGCATCAGCAGAGGCAGGCCGCATCACGAGGACACAGGAAGAGGCCCACATACAGCTCATTGAAGGTAAAGAATGGTTGGCTGGTGGTTGGGTTCTAATCCCACATGAGTTGCTTAAAAAATAGATATTGATAGTAACGTTGATAGCCCATATGAATGAATGTCCCAATGCGCATGACCAGAAACGATCGGCGCGCAATAGATTCTGGGTAAAATTTGTGTCCAAATTGCATCAGCAACCAACGTGGCTTGCTGATTTTGAAGCTTTGCAGTACAAAACATGTAAAACCTGGCGCTGTTATACTGGAAACTACAGCACGGTGTCCGTCTTGCCAACTCGACCCAGTTACCTGTACTCGGTTTCCCAAGATGCAGTGCTTTGTGATATTTTCTTTGATCTCTGTAGTAAATAAATCTTTCCAAAAGAATCTTAAGAACAAAGTACGAAACTTTCCACAACTCTCTATTTTGGACAAGCATTTATCAGCTCAATTATTGTCTTCTCCAGACTTGAAGAAGCAGTTAGCAGCAGAGAAAGATGCCCGTGTCAAACAGCAAGATAGCTGGCAGCAGGCCATGAAGGAGAAATCCATGAAGGAGATTGACCTGAAACAGGCTTTACAGCAGCTGCAACGAGCCGAAGAACAGAGGAAGGCAGAGAATGCTAAGGTAAGAGCAACGTTGGGATCTGGGTACAAGGGGGATTGGTCACTAAGGAAGGGGTCAAAAGTTTGTCAGAAGAACAGTGGAATGTAGAAATTGCTGAGGTAAGAGTGAGGTTGGGATCTGGGTACAAGGGGGATTGGTCGCTAAGGAACGGGTTAACATTAGACGGTAAAAAGCAGAGGAAAGCGGAAGACGCTTAAAGTAGAGTGAGGCCAGGTGTTGAATACAAATGGATGCGATAGATCACAGGGAAAGGATCTAGTACTGGAATGAAAAATAGAGGAATGCAGAAAAGCGGCTTGGCGACATGTTTGTACTGTGCAAGGGTAACATTGGTTACATAACCATTTACAAAAAAACAAATTATTTACAAATAGGTATTTAAAGTAAAACAGATAACATTAAAAATGACTAAAACAAAATTCAAAAAAATTTTTTGTGAACTTATGATGTCATGTTTTTAAACATATGATGTTTTTTACCCCATCAACCGTTGAGGACAGTATTCGGTCATGATGTCCTTCCTCCTTAAAACCCCAGCTCAACATTGGTAAACTGACTGAAAATGCTTTCATTCTTTGCACAAATCAAGATATATGTAATAAAACCAACCTGTGAAAATCTCAGTATATTTCGTTGTTCCATTTGCGAGAAAGCGGTCAAAATGCATTCAGCATTTTTTGTTCGCAATTTTTCTGCAGACTGTTGCTCTCATATGAGACGAAAATTAATTGTGGATCTTATTTCATTTATTATTTAAAAACGATGACACTTCAGGCAGGAATATTTCAAGGAAAGTTTTCTTTCATCGTTATGTTTATACCATGTTAAGGTATATGTAAATCAGTGAACATTGATGTTTTTCTTTCTTGCCAATGTTTAGCTGGGGCTTTAAGTCTGATTTCGGATTTGATCTGGCCATTAGGAAAACCAGCAAAATTGTTATTGAATAGCCCGAATAGTCAATAATACCATATGTACAAGTAGTTCAGTCCTTGTACTCAAAATAGTCTTCTTCATTCCAAGGAACAAATATCACGAGTAGTATATCCATTTTGGGAAGAATAAATGCAAATCTATTTTTGGACTTGGGATTGCTGACTCGCAGTAGACGTACATGTATCTGGTAATTTTCAACAATTATGTATAGTTCTGAGGATGTTTACGTTTTTACCAGAATAATGGATTTACCCGGACAGTCTCCTGCTAGCTAATGTCTCCGAATGCTTCCTTTTATTGTCAGTCATTTGAAGGGTTTTCTTACAAACGTGCATCCTGACAAATGATTTAGGACCTGAACTAAAAGCGATTCAATGATTTTCTTTCGTCTCAAGATGGAACAGCTGAATCTGCAGCTGGAGCAGGAGGTGCAGAGGAAGTCTTTCATCAACTCGGATCTCAAGAGTGCCAATCAACAGATCAATAATCTCAAGGCGGAGGAGAAACGTCTCAGAGGGGAGATTGACGAGCTCAAGCAGGCCATCGTTAAACACCAAGATGCTCACAAGAAGTACAAACAGTAAGGCGCCAAATATCCATTTACTTTTCTCTTCACTCAGGTAGTATGCTAATTAGGGTTTATAAACTGACTCATTCACAAACAAAAGGAGCTGAAGATTCACTTTAAAGTGTCTGTATACGTTTGGTAATGACTCTGAAAATTTATGGCAATAATAACTCACTTGGTAAGAAGCACAGCAGCTTTGGATAGTATAATGCATTTTGAGAAACGTTTCACTTCGAAGTACTGCAGTTATGGAAAAATACATCACTTTTTATCCCCCAAAATTTGAATCTGAGAAGCGTTACGGCCATAACGCTTCTCAGAATGTGTATTCCAATGACGGATACTTCTTCTGGGTGAACACAACCGCTCCAGATTTTTGGTGATATCTCAAAAACGCTGCCACCTTTTGAACTGAAATTTACACAGGTTAGTTTTATGGCATATATCTACAATTATATAGCATTAAGGCAAATGTACAGTTCAATAAAACCAAAGGTATACTCTGCCTTTAAAGAAGAGGAATATACAAATAATAATTTTTCCCCGACACTGATATCTTCAAAAACAGTATTTGCTCTACCTGCGAGTTTTAAAGTGCACAATCATCGTAGCTTGCTAAAACTATCCTTGATGAACATACAGACTGTATAGCACTCGGAATAGGACGTTAACAACATGTACTCATATTTGTATTTGTAAACTTGCAACTTTTCAGCTGGTCAGCTGATTTCCTCAGTTTTCTTTGTTTATGGTGTCATAGAAAAACACTGTACCGTTTCCTTTTTTCCTTCTCTTTCGTTGTGGCAAAAACAGAAGTGGCGTATCTCTTTTTGGAATTGTGTCCAAATTTGGAAAGTTTATAACACTTAAACTTTTTTTTAAGGAGTTTGACTTCTTTGTGCGTTCCACATATTTCTTCATTTTGACTGCAATTTTTTTCACAGGACTCGGGGAAATCTAAAATTTTGTGTTTGTTCATTGCACCCATAGAGGATTGTTTAAAAAAAAATTTAGCAAAATCTGAGTCGGTCACTGCCAAACTTTTCAGAATTTCAGGTGAGTTGGCATGGAATGACCCAATATTCTTTATCCCGACGCAAAAATTTACATCTATTATGACTGCAGCATTGGTTGAAAAAAATGTATACATATATATTATACTCGAGTTATTTGTTTGTTTTCCGTCAATCAGGACTGCCGCCCTCACCACTCTACAGATTAAGGAGTTACAAGAGAATCTGGAATCAGAGCAGCAGTTCACTGTAAGTCCTTTTATGACTCGTCATCTTCTTTAGGGTCAAGTCAGGCCAGGAATTTCATCTTTGAGAGGGCAAGGACATTTTCATTTTGCAAAGGGCACTTCCACTGGAAAAGTCTGTAGGAAACTTATGAGGGGCCACCAAGGCCTCTACCAGGGCAACAGAGGCCCTAGCCCCAATGGCCTCATTTGTTTAGTATGCTGAAATAATATGGTTTGGTCTAACCACCTGTATCTCTTTCGGATCCTTTTTCTTAAAGTTTATGATGTCAATTGGTGGTAGAAGGTTTCACTCACACAACACACTTATGGTGGCATGTGCGTAAATCGCTCGCCTCTCACCAATGTGTCCCTGGTTCGATTCCTGGCTAGGGCCATATGTGAGTAGAGTTGTGCGTTGGTTCTCTGCTTTGCCACGAGGGTTTTTCTCCTGGCCGTCCGGTTTTCCTCCCTCCGGAAAAACCAAAACACTTTCGATCACTGGCTGTGCTCTAGGGTCATATATGGGTTGATGTGGCTGGCTCCCGACGGCGCCCTTGAATGCCTGCAGCTCTAATATGTGTAGCAGTGTCCTTCACAATTCAGCTTCTCAGCTGCCAGTAAGGATGATTAGCCTCCCAAATTATTCTTATTATTGTTACCACCTAACATTATCAGGCTTAGAAAACTTGATTTTTTTTTACAATAAACCTTGTATAATAATAAATGCATGTTATGTCACGGCAGTGAGGCGCCCTCATGTAGAGGTCAATTAAGGAGTTTACTCAGTGGCAGGTCCTGTACACTTTGCGTACATAGCTTTGCGCTTACCATTGTTTCATCAGCATTTTTGTAGTCATTGTCAGAAGATTGAAAAGTGTTGAAAATGCATAAGCAAAGTCATTTTTTTATTTTTTTTTATTTTTAAAGTTTCCATTTAATTTTATGCTACCTTTTTACAAGGGATATCCATGAGAAAGATTTGAAGTATCATTTTTTAGTTGTACGTTTCATTCCCAGTGCTATGCGATGCCTTTACAGGCTGTTTCTTGAATACTAGACTTTTCCTATTGTTTCATCGTCAACCTCATGTTTACAAAAAAAAAAATTCAATTGAAAGACGTTTATTTCCATTTGACCGTTTCACAACAAATGTATAGACAAATCTATTCAACATTGGTTGACATTTATGGGAATCAGTTGTGTGAAATTTGGCACGCAGACAGACAAATCTGAAGAATAAACAAGCAAGAGGTCAGATCATAAACATGATAAAGAAATGTTTTTTGTATTTCTGTTTCCAGCTGTTGTATAAAAACAACAACGTCGTCCTGAAGGATAAGATTGAAGAGCAGGAGCGGGTACTGGAGTTGAGGAAGCAGAATATCATCTCATTAGAAGCTGAAAAGTAAGACAGTTGAAGAATAAGAGAGGATTGCAAAATTAAAAGAGCAGTAACTTGTGGGGTGTGTAACCATGTTGTCCCTTGAAAAGCCACAGGGTTACCTGAGGTTCAACGCCCCAAGTTATTTCTTGGCTAATTTTGCATTCCTTCCCAAAGTACCAGGCACTGAAAACTTAAAAAATGGTTGGCCTCCTTTAGATTTAATAAATATTGAAAATACAGCCCTCTCTCCAGACAAATAAAACGAAATTCCCGAACAAAATACCAACAACAGTTAAAGGGATTGGAAAATGAGACAGTATTTCCTGTCATAAAACTTTTCTTTCTAGATTGCATCGTTCTGGGGATATCAGTAAGAAAGGGAGAGAGAGAGGGAGATTAAAAAAACTAAAGGAAACACCTTTGTCAATCTTGTTTCTAATGGTATTCTGCGCCTTTACAATTTGTATCAACACTAAAGCTAGAAGATTAAAGCACGGTTCATACTTCACACGAAACCGAATGCGAAGTGAATTTTGGTGACGCGACAATTCAATAGGCACTGTTGAGCAATTGTGACGCAAGAAAATTTGCTTTACCTTTGCAATTTGCGTGAAAGTAAGAAGGAAAAAAATCAACACTGATGTTCGGTAACTTTGTTGTATGATTCTTGAAAACTAGGGGAGTGTAAAGAATGAAGTTTGCCCCTGAATCGATGCTGTGCCATCCCTCAAACTATCATTGGTTTATTAAAAATGTAAACATTGCAGCCCAAAGGCTGAATTGTGGTCGAGGTAAAGCAAATGCATCACAGAATTAAAATTGCAAAAATTACATGTTCGTTACAAGGCTATAAAAACACATGAGGAGATATAAATACTATAAAAAATATAAATTTGCGAGATATTATACATTGAAAATACAAGAGAAAAATGAGGCAATACAGTAAATTTATCGATTGAGCAATGTAACTAGGGAGTCGAGTGATTGCAGCTGTTTTTTGTAATGGTTTGTACTGCACTAGAAGACACAGGCTCGTCGTCATTACCCTTCAGCGGGTTTTTTTGGCCTGAAAGATCATATACATGTTGATGTACACACGTACAACAAGAAACCAGTCGTCTTTCTCACTGTGAGAGATACCCGACGACCAGTTTGTCCCGACGAACCTTTATCTTTAACTGACCAGAGTTTGTCAGAATTTCTCAAGTTGTTATTTTTAAGGGGAGGGAGCCAGTGTCTGTACATGTAGTTGTCAGAGTCGAGAAGTGAATTACTGTAATTAACAAGGAGCTGCTCGAGTTTCACTTGGATGGGGGGCGGGCAAAACTGGATAAAAATTTCTCTTTAAGACTTGGCTCCACAGTAGTCAAAGGATCGAGTAAAAGAGCGTAGTCCTCCCCATACCTGTACCATACCGTTAATTTAAGGTGGTAAGAAGTTGAGACTAGTGACTAGATAATGAGAGGTCGTATCGGTTTTTCTCACCAACAGGGATTCCTTATCGACACATCTTGAGATTGCTCTCACCAAGGCGGACTCTGAGCAACTTGCAAGGTAACTATTAATAAGTTTCATCAATTTGAAGAAGTGATGTTGTCATTTATTAAACTCTGTTTCGACTTTAAGTCTGTGACGCCTATCAAATGCAAGCCAGTATTGTGAAGTGAAAATAAATGGAAGTAAACCGACAACATTGATAGCTGTTAGGAATGCATGCAATAAGATGCTATTTCTTCACCCATCTTCATTGTCTTTAAGAACACATCTTGTTTGAGTAAAGCATCTTCTTTAAACTCCTTTCTGGGTTATTTGATGCAGATCTATCGCAGAGGAGCAGTGTGCTGATCTGGAGAAGGAAAAGACCATGAGAGAGCTGGAGATCAAAGAAAACCTTCAGAGATACAAGAAAGACATCAACGAGAAGAATAATCTCATATCACAGGTAACCAGCCCGGCCCAAAATCTCTCATCCTCTTGTCCGAGGCAACCCCTTCATCAGCCACACCCAAATGTACATCGTTTGATCCGGTATGACTGATGATTCAGTAACTACCTTCACAACCAAAACCACCCTCACCACAAAATTACCACACCCTCAACCAGCTCCATCCAGAAATGCTGCCCTTTATTCAGTGTGATAGGTGGTTCAACTTGCCCCTACCAAAGCCATCCTCTCATCAAATATACCAATGGTAACCCCTTAACCAGCCACACCCGAAACTATATAATTTTGATCTTATTTCACTGGTAATTTATCAACGAGCCCCACCCCAAAACCACTGTTTCATCATTACTGATCACAGGTAACCTCTTCAACTAGCCACTCCCAAAAGTACAGCCAATATTCAATCTCACTAGTGATTCAATGACTAGCCCCACCCAAAACCTCCCATGCAATAAATTAAATCACTGGGAGCTTCTCAACCAGCCACGCCCAAACCCCAGACTTTTTATACACTGTGGCAGGTAACCACGTGACCATTCCCTTACCTTGCCCTTCATCCAGTTTCGCTAGTATGTTTTTTAAAAACTGTCTCATCCCAATTCAAGCCCACTGCACCAGCTACCTCCACTTACTGTCAGGCTGGGATTTCTCAGGAGTTTTTCCTGATGTCAGGATTTTCTCAAAACCTCCTTGATCTCTCAAATTTTCGTGAGAGAAGTAACGCGATCACCCAAGGGAGAATGGAATATAGTCCAAACTGTGTCCAAACCTGTAGTTTTGTATTTCTGGTGATGCACAGAGTCTGTAAACCTCCTGAATTGTAGCATCTGAGAGGTTTTGGGTCTAGAATAAGTGTGGAACCCAGACTTGCAAGCCCAATATTATCAGGCGTTTTCACATTTGGCAAATCTCATCCCTACTACTTTATCCGCCCGGTATTGTTTCCCATACTTTACGTTTGATAAGCAGGAAGTAATTTCCATTTGTTTGACCCCCCCTTTTTTGCCCTGGCAGACGGATCCTAAACTCAGTCCCATCAAAGTTGTCTTGGCTCCTCCCATACTTACTGTTTGACTTGAAAAGGAATCTGTTTGACCTACAGTATCAGTCTTATATGCTGCGTCGCTTCCTTTTTTTTTATTAAGTATCCCTGGTATATGATAATCAGTTATATTTTCTTCAATCTCTTTCCAAGACTCTGTTTTCAAAATTCCTTTTTTTTCCTTCCCCCAAACCAATAATCCAAAGTTCATTGTTGAATTTCTTCCCAGCCCAATTCTCAACCTATGTTTGAAATAATCAACCTTGCAGCAATTAAATTGTTGTGTGCCTGGAAAAAAGAGCGTAAGGCTCTCTATGCCCTTCTTCCTGGCACAGGAAGTACTTTTTTTTCCAGTAACGGAAGGCCGTAAGCAATAAAATAACTCCTTACAGAGAACAGGCCTGTATGCTTCATCCTTGAAGCGGCAAGGGCCTCAAGGCATTTTCTCCTTGGTAAAGGGCACCTCTATGAGGAAATTTTAAATTTCTATTGAAACCTTTCAAGGGCACCAAGGCAATGACCAGGGGCATTGAGGCAATTGCCTCCATTGCCTCCGGGAAGAATCGGGCCTGAGAAAAAATACAGCCCCATTGTTATATTTTTGTTAACTAGAATTACCCCCAAAGACATGGTTTCCCATTCCCATGCAGATTTTAACCTTAAAGGCATTGCATACGTTTGGTAATGACTCTGAAAATTGTTGGCAATAAAAACTTACTTGGTAAGAAGTACAGCAGCTTTGGATAGTATAATGCATTTTGAGAAACGTTTCACTTCGAAGTACTGCAGTTATGGAGAAATATATCGCTTTTTATCACCCAAAAATTTGAATCTGAGAAGCGTTATGGCCGTAACGCTTCTCAGAATGTGTATTCCAATGACGGATACTTCTTCTGCGTGAACGCAACCGCTCCAGATTTTTGGTGATATCTCAAAAACGCTGCCACCTTTTGAAATGAAATTTTCACAGGTTAGTTTTATGGTATATATCTACAATTATATAGCATTAAGGCAAACGTACGGTTCAAAAAACCAAAGGTATACTTTGCCTTTAATGTCTTTATGGACGGCAGAAAAACGCCCAAACTTTCACACCAAGGTTTCTTGAAACACATCAGGGCTCAAGCTTAGCACTAGCCCGGCGGACATTGTCTAGTAAAAACTGTTATGGGCTAGTAAACACCACTTCTCAACTTGCCCTGTGGGCTACTAAAAACTGTGCGACTTACTTGTTCACAACGCTCATACT